>MU122483.1:2465-33517 GCA_014904905.1 Wilcoxina mikolae CBS 423.85 | reverse complement strand
GACTGCAGTCATGATGAATACACATTCGCCTATCGGTCGCTAGTCCGAAATCCGAAGCAACTTTTCACGCTGTTTCTTAAGAGAGATATCTCCACCGAATTTTTCGCTGCATTCGACGAGTATGGCAAAATGCTAGCAGAGCTCCTGGGTTCTGCGCCGGAATACCATGGAGAAACATCCGACCATCCTATTCAGCGAAAGGATGTAAAACTGTTGTACGAGGAGAGCCTGGCAGCATTTTTATATTCTCTGTTTCCCTTGCGTCTCCCAGATGCCAAATCGCAAGAGTCTCTGGCGGCTATTGTCATGGCTGTGATTACAATTATTCCACCAGGAGGGTGCTTGCAATTGATTGGAGCAGAATTGTCACGTGCTCCGCCAATTTTGACGATGCTAATTTTAGATGGGAGTTTGGGAGTGTGGTCACGCAGGAAATACCAGTCTTTTATAAGCCTCACCTCAAACAATTGGACCAATTGGGAACCAGTTGTCAATGTCTTGGTCGAACAATGCAGGGGACATCACCGAGTCGAGAGCTGGAGTGCAATGCAAAGATTTCTTCAGTCGTTCCCGTGCGAGTTGTGCCCACAGCGATTTAGTGCCAAGACAATTGAGAATGTTCCACAGAGAGAAAACCCACGCATTATACATGCCGGTATAAGAGCATTTGAAAACTTATTGGGGGAACATCTAGGGCCATGGAAAGTTGTAATTTCCGAGCTTGCACTGAAAAGCCTCCGTGCAGTTGTCTGTCGAGGTATGTTGCGATTCCGACCTGCTTGATAAAAAGGATCGTTCCACTATCCCGTGATATCTGTAGCTGACCTCTGAAGCTGTCCCCGGTGAGTTCGAACTCGTACGAAAAGGGTTTGAAGCGTTGGCGTCTGGAGAATGGATGCGGGGCTCTCTTCGACGAACCATCTCCAGTGATATCGGATGTCGAGTACCGGTGTATAAAGTCTCTTGTCAACAAAACGTCATTATATGGCAGGTCGATATTGCATTCGACGAAAGGCACTCTTGTGTAATGCAGGTCGTAAAAGGTCTCCATGTTCTGGGTATAGAGAAGTCCATGACTCACAGCTAATTTATGTCTCTAGTTTGGGCTATTTGTGCGAGCACCGAGGTCTGGACTGATGTTTGCTAGGCGAGCTGTGCTTACGAGGGAACAGGTTGAAGAAATGTGCAAATGGATTTCCCTTGCACAAGGATCGCCTGATCTGTCCCGCATTGCGGCTTGCGAAACTGTTGACCTGAGGAAACTCAAAGGAACACTATTCCCAGAACCAGCATACGGTTTTGACGAACATTCCAGCGGAGGTCCATGTGTTAACTCCTGGGGTGAGGACTGCAAAACAGCCGAGGGCTCGCCGATATTGGGTATGTTTCCTGCCTCCATACTTTGTAATATGAGCCTGTCAACGTTAACCAGAAGTGTAGGAAAATTCTTTAGCCTTACCAGTGTCGTTTTCGACAGCCTACTCGAAGGTTCCTCAGCATCGGTGTTTCCTATCGATCCCTCGAAGGAGGAGCTTCATGTCATAAACCATTTCAAAAGCCCAGCGTTCATTCTGGGCAGAAGTGGTACAGGAAAAACCACGTGCTTGATATACAAGCTAGCGAGTAGATACTTGGAGAGCCAAGCTGAAGGACAAGTCCCAGCACGCCAGGCAAGTATTTCAATGCCGTTGCTATTTGGTGTGGAAATATGGATCTAAAATTTCCATTGACTATCAGTTACTGCTTACGCGCTCTGGGAGACTTACTCAGAAGCTGAAACCGTATACGAAGCGGCTGATAGACACCCGCCTTGGAAAATTTGAAGACAGTAGCTCATCTCCAGTCCAGGAAAATAGCACCACATGGCAAGAATGCAATGAAGACACAAGGCAAGACATATATTCTATTGGTGATGACGATTTTCCTTTAGTTTGCACATTTAGCCACTTTCTAAGGCTTTTAGAGAATTCATTCAAGTATTTTCTTCCCTCATATTTGCCCAACAGACGAATACTTCTCTAATTCATTCAAACAGGTTGGGAGGGAACCGGACCAGAACTCGTGCCCGAATCTTATCAGATCATCCACGAACTGTCGATTTTGATGCCTTCCGAATGGACTATTGGAGGCGCTTCCCAGCTTCATTGACGCGCAAGGTTCCAATGGGCTTAGCTTTCCTTGACATCATGGGCGTCATTAAGGGTTCGGCCTCTCGTGAGAACAACTTCGAGCCATTGTCCCGAGAAGCATACATATACAAACGTTGGAAATTAGCACCTAACTTCGCGTCACGCGAGGGAAGGGATTCTCTTTATACCCTCTACCAACACTACGAAAAGTATAAAAAGAGGTGCGGTGAACTGGACGACATCGATAGAGTTGTGCATGTTCTCAAAGGACTCGAACAGAACCCAGTACTTCGCAGGGAAATCGAAAGCTTTGTAGATGAGGTTTACGTTGATGGTAATATTTAGCTCTGACATCATTTCAGAATCAGGCTAACAGTGTGGGGAAACAGAGGTGCAAGATCAGCGCCCTCTGGAAATCGAACTTCTTCTTTCCCTGATTCCTGACCCTCGTCAAATTCACTTTGGTAGTTCGAGTCCCCGAGTGCGGCTGACCACGAAACTAATGATTAGTCCTATGCAGCTGGAGACACTGCCCAGTCAATATCTAAAGATTCTCTTTTTCGCTTTCCGAACGCCCAAGCATTGTTTTATTCCCGATTCCGTGATCCATCCCCCACCTGGAAGAAACAAGTTGGCGTTGTTCCGGAATTACTCCCATTATCCCATAACTACCGATCTCATCTAGGGATCGTGTCTGTTGCCTCTGTTGTTATGGAACTTTTATATGCAGGTAGAGAATCCTTGCTAATCCTTCTCAGTCCTTCTGACCCGTCCAACAGGGTTTCCGCAGCTTGTAGACTGGCTACCATCCGAGAGCGGAGACAATCCAGGGCCAGCGCCGACGCTCTATAGTAAGTCAAATGGTGTCACACAGTATCTTTACTAACCAGAAGAAGTTGGCTCGAACTTTTTGTTTGCCCTAAACGGAGCAAAGGATGCCACTGATGATGAAGACGGGAACCTGGTGTCACTTGGAGCACATAGAGCGATTCTTGTCAGAGACGAGCAAACTCGAAACGAGGTTAAAACCAATGTTGAAAACCCCGAACTGATCCTGACTATTCTCGAGAGTAAGGGCATGGAATTCGAAGACGTTTTTCTTTACAATTTTTTCAGTACTACTCCGTCTTCTAATATCCCGGTTCTGGAGCAACTTTTTGCCGGTTCGCGTTCTCCAGTCAAATGTCCGGTATTAATAACTGATAGTTCTAAAGGAAATTGCAACACCCGTGTTGGTGGAGAATACGAGATTGACATTGTCAGTGTTAATCTCCCTAAGTTTGTGGTCTATGCTAATAAGTTCAAAAGATGCTCTGCTCGGAGCTGAAGGTGCGCTACCAAATTGTAGCTTCCGTTACAGCTATGCTTATAATACAAAGCATCTATATGTAGCTATTACAAGGGCACAAAACCGGTTGTGGATAGTTGAAAGTCAGAGGAGTGATGCCGTAGATTCGATCATTCACTTGTTCAACACAGTGGTTCCGACATTACGTCCATGGCGATATCCCAAGGGTTATCCACCAAAGAGATTTTTCAACTGTAAGTTTTTTTGGCTATCAGTTACATGTTACTAATGCAAGCATGTTAGCGAATTACAGAGGCAGTTCGCTCCGACACACAGCACAACTCAAGCGTTGTGGATCGAGCAAGCATTTGAGTTCATGGAGCAAAAGAACTACGAACAGGTAACTAGTACCAAGCCCTTGTGTTAGGTTGAGATCAATTGATAATGCTTTATTTACTAGGCTGTGATTTGTTTCATAAGGGCCGGTGACAAGATAGGGCAAGCATTAGCATCTGCGTATCATGCGCAGGTAATTGGTAGGGAGTATCGAGCCGCTGGTAAAAAGAACAAATCTGTGGAGGCATTCGAGAAAGCATGCCGGCTGTTTCTGAACGCTGGACGTGTTGAGAAAGCAGCGCAGTGTCAACATGATATTGGAAACATACTAGCTGCTGCAGGTGAGTTCTATACATGCACTATCGTCGCCTGCTGTCAATTGTCAGGGCTCATCTTATTTAGAAATACTATCGGCACACGGTAGGCACAAGGAAGCGGCATGGGACTTTATGGAAGCTGGGTTCCCCAAAAAGGCCGCCAGGGAGTACGGGGAAACTCTGGATCATGAGAAAGTTCTCGCCATGTGCTATTACGCTGGCTTGTACAACGAATTGATTGTATATATGAAATGGTTGTATTTCATTAGCATGTCGGATATACACTCGCTAACCCCGTCTTCAGCCCCCCATCAGAGATAAATCGCAGTTGCCGCAAACTGTATGCACGCCTTTGCTATCTGTTAATGAGCCAGAAGAAGTGTGGCCTGCAGTTTGAAGGCACCATCCGAAGCTACTTAGGGTCAAGTGAGGAGCAGGAGACCGCGGCGCGGGAATTTGGAATGGTGAATCACGTCATTCAATTGCAAACGGCAGGTGGAAGGTTTCAAGAGGCTTGCGAGCTTGCCGTGAATGTTGGGCTTCTTGAGGAAGCGCTTTCGCTCGTTAATGACCGAGGTGCACTCCTACCGGAACCAGTTCTATCAACTGTTGTCGACTACGTTCACGCCGGTCGTTTAATACATATCTCAACAAAACTCGAAGGGAGCAAGCAGAAAGAGGAAGCGAACAAGGCGGAAAAAAACTACTCGACCTACGAGGGCGGAAGAACCTTTCTTCTCGACCAAACTTGGATGTCGCTGATGGCATCGTTGAATCGGTACATTCAGAGTGGAGAGATACCATCTACAGAGGATTACCCGAAAGGCTTTCTGCGTGAATTCTTCATTCTTCTTGTCTGTTATCTTTGTCCCCAAGACGTACTGTTTCTGATGGGTTATCACAGGCGGCAAAGATTACCCCGGGGATTCAGTCCGATTCATCAAATGATCTAAACAACGTTCCACTGGAGATCATGGGTGAAGCCGTTGGAATCCTGAAAATCCTCTCTGAGTCTTCCTGGGAGCCGATACAACACTCAGTTTTGTTGTTCCTTGGTATCTATACACCGCAAACAAGCGTTAAATCAATTGCAATGCCGTGGTCGCCTCCCTCTATTCTCCCCAAACGCGACTTTCCGATTCAATATTTCACCCAGGATGCACGTGATACGGGGATCCAAGTGATCCTTGAAGTTATTTATACGACGCTCGGCTCGATAGAACAGCTTTGCCGGAAGAAATGGCAAGGAAAGACTTCAAAATTGCCCGGGTGTGGTAATGTGCAATGGACGAGCAACTTTTATTCGGGGCATTCGCATGTGAGTTAAAACCCTGAGAAGCGAATGTGTTACTGACATGATATGTCGGAATGCGCAGAAGACTTTGCTCTCTGTCAACGTAATTCTAGCCAAACTCACGGCATGTTTGAGCAAACGGCGCAATATTAATCCACCTATCTTACAATGCAGTAAGTGTGCCCTTTATGGTATTGAATGCCGTCTGATGTCCTGTTGAGAATTCTGGCCACGGGCTTTGATTGAACATCTGAGTTTCATCTCATCGTTTCAGCAAGATGCGACGGTTACAACCCTTCTCGCAAAAGAAATAACAACCCGCTCAGATTCCGAGTACCAAGGAGTTCGTAACTTACTGCAGCAGACCTTGATCTATTCCATCTCGGAAATAAACTTCAATCAGGAGATGTTAACATTCACAATTCTATCGACTCTGTTTAAACAGATGCAGAGTGCTCGGCTTCTTGGTATGCAAGTCGTCTTCAACAGCAGAAGTGTAACATTCTAAACTAGACAGGGGTGAATACCGAATGGTATGAAGCAATGCAGGCTAGGGTTCACTACAGTCCCAGGTTGCTCACTTTGACCAATGCCTTCGAGGTCATCACCCTGTTTCGAGCTCTGTATACGAATACAACCGAGGATCTCCCCGTGGCGTTCGTACGTTCGTCCGATCAATAAGTTCGAACAAGGAACTAACTTCCTGCGTTGGCAGTCCGAAAACATATGTAAATTGATTTCGAAGCTGGAACAAGTACAGAGCACATTCGAATCGCATCGTTTATTTCACTCAGCGTCTTTACTGATAGCTTACGAAGAACTCATCACATTAATGGTGAACACACTAGACTTCCCATTTGACCCTTTGTCAATTGCTGATGGATGCAGCTTTTGTTGGCTAGGCCAGCGTTTTTCGTGATCCCACGGTCATGGGCTTCACTTCACATGCCAATCTGCGCAAAGATCCCCAGATTCACTTCTGTATGGGAGGTACGTTGGTATCAGAGTGTTTTGATACGGATTACTGCCTGTCTCTGTGATCTGGTATACCGCATTGAGGATGGCATCCCCGCCGGTGGAGGAAGGACTCATGCATTGGCTCGCCGAAGCGTCCATATCATTGCTATAAGCCTGATTAATATGGGTACTTTGAACCCATTTCCCGCCGACTACAAGAAGATTTGGGGTATTGCGCAGAAGGTATGTTGCTGCTTACAATTATTGAAGCCTCAGAGATTTGCTTATTCCATTTGAAGGTATTTGGCATCAAGAGTCTACAGGCGGAATCTTTCCATAATGTCCAAGCAGGCGGGCTCCTGCAAGTTTTGAAGGACGACTTCGCTGCATCCTATCACGGTAAAGACAACATTCGAGTCATAGTAACTGACGGTTGTATCGCCCCCGAGAGTATTGCAGAGCTGCCGGTACCGAGATCTGCGATCATTTACCCGAACATTCTGAAACCACGAGAGCGATTGGAGGCACCGGAGGAGCCGAATCTGAGGATTGCCCAACTGAATGCGGCTTACACACATTTTTTCGGAATGCTCTGGCACACAAGGCAAATTCCAACCGGGCCAGAAGTGCTCTAGTTCGGTTTGGGACGAACGAAGGTGGTGAGTGATGGGATTAGGAAACGATAGGATGTCGCATGGATAGGATGGATATAATATCCCCAGTGAGGGCTGGTTGTGCGACTTTTTGTGGCTGACGAGCGAATTTTTAAAATCTGTTAACTCTATTACTTCCTTTATCTCCAGTCTACCTACATAACTATTTTGTGTATTTAAGCTGACTTAACCGCCACTATGAATGAAGCATCAGAGATTCCGTGTTCATTTGAGCGAGGGTAAAGCGGCGACTTTGGTGAATATACCGAGGTGAAATGACATTGGAAGAATCTAGCACACACTCACGGTTGGCGGATGGGTTGCGGTTTACGTTTGTTATCGGATTGCGAGCGGAGATGGATACGGACAGCATTTTGGGAGAGGGATTTGAAGGGATGATCTATATTCTCTTTCTCTGGATGACATGATGAACGATACCCATTTATCAATAGACCGACGTGTGACACTCTCCTAACGTCTAAACCTCATTTGCCGGTAAAGTACTTGCCCCCGAGGCTACACCTGGCCACGCACTCTACCGTACCAACCAAACATAGCCACGGTTCTAGCCGCTGTTGGGTGCCCGAACGATATTGGCGAAAATGTTTGCATTCACAATCCTTTCACTCAATCACGACAGCACCACTCGCCTTAAGGATATCCGGTTTATTTCTTAGAGTTGACCATCAGCGGTAAGGCATCCAGTTGTGCATAAGGCACACAACTCTCTTGTATATATCTTGAGTTTTTCTCCTTCTCTATTCTCTCTGTAGCAGTCTCAATATGCATACGGTTCACTCTTCCATATCGCCACACGGTTTGCTATTTGCATCCCTATTTTTAGAACCCTAACTGCAGGTCGTGCCTGTGGATACTATATAACTTTAAGCTTTCGAATTTCTGCTTGTGTCGCAGGACGTGGTCAAATCCGCGGGAGTAATGGATCTCCCTAGCTCTCTAGGGGCGGAGGTATGATTTAATACATGGAATCCGATATTTTTAAGGCACCATTGCAGAGAACTAAAAGCAGCAAGCTCGGGTTTTTACCTCTAGATCACTCTTCAAAAAATATTTACTCACCTGAGTCACCTTTCCCTCCAATTGTCCAAATCAATACATCACCACTACCATCGCTTGTGCACTCCCACTAATCCCACTTGGCCTGCATAATACAGAGCTGGCAAGCAGTTAGTCTACAGGATTACAAAGAATACTTTTCAGAGTCCTTTCGTCATTGAGGTGATTGAGTGGAGCTTCTATCGTCGGCTGTCAAAGTTGACTGGCCCTTTGACCTCGAATTTGACTGTCCCAAGTTTTAACACTCCGATCCGCATATTCCAGGACCCTTGTCCTCCAGACTTGTGACTACCTGCGACCAGCGAATACAGAAGCAAAGATAGCCGCAGTTTGTAGATATATTTCTATTTTATTCAGTGTGAGCCACCAGTCGGGTCGATCGCCTAGCGGTCTCAGACAGCCACACCGTCTCTCATTCCCAGCCTGTCTAGCGAAGTACTCTCAAGCTGGAAATTTATTCGCTACCCCCATGCACCGCCCGGCCGGCCTGATCAATCCAAAGGGCTTATGGCCGCGGATGGGCAAACACCTGCAAATACCTGCAAAGACGGTAGACAACCAAGGTCCTCTCAATACCGGCAGTACCGGCAGCCACTTGTGATTGCTGATCAATATCTGCAAAAATTCATGAATAACCACCCAATGTTCAAGAACTAGGCACTAAAATTAAACTCAGACCTATATCACATCATAACTGGTGGGGAGGGTTTGGGTGCGTACATTACCACCAATTATTACCCCTGTCTCATATATTACCAGCTGGGGTCATAGCCGCCGTCGTTTCATAACACGCGCAACAGAAGTGGGAGGTTAATTCCACAGCCGTTTCTCCGCACGATATCTAGTCATCTTTACATACTCAACGCTACTATATGCAGGCACCGTAACCCCCGTACCTCCTCATGGCCTCACTAAAGGGCCAGGTGAGGGAAAACATATGCACGTACCCACGCACCATCGGAACCGATATCATGGGTGCGAAGCTCTAAACTTTAAGTTAGCGAACTCAGATATAATCTCCACAATCTCCGTTCATGATCACTAACCCATCACCACATCATGCTCCGTCTCCTCCCACTCCTTCTCCTTCTCTCGGTCGCCGCTGCACTTCCCCTGGGCACTGAAAGTTCAGTTTGGGGTGTCGATGTCTCTCCAGCCTCCGCCGGCGGTGGAACAGACATAAAAGTCACTAGAAACTTACCAGTGCGGGCAGCAGTCGACACCGAGGTCCAGTCTCAACCGGGCGAGGTATTTCCTGATGATTTATCTGAAGGGAGTGCTGTGGGTGCATGCGATGTTGGCACCATGCCAATCTCCATCGACTCTCCACCTGTGGCAGAGGAACCATACCACATACGGGGCATTACCTCACCACTCGCCGCACGAGTAGCAACAAAATCGACCTCTGCAAACAGGCGTATCAAAATCCCTGCCGGCATCAACCTCAGAGATGCAAGACCCACCGATTACATTTCCAACAACGGATGGTAAATCTGCTTCAAAGCCGGGAGCAAGTTTGCAGCATGGGTGGCTGCACAGAGTTCCTTTCGCTTGGCCAATACGGATCTTGATATCATGTATGCCCCCTTTCCCGATTGGTAGTTACTCACTAAGAACCGTGCGGAGTCTGTGGTCCGAAGTTGGATGCAAGGGAGACGGCAATTATTATTATAACGTTCAATTCGACATGGATTGCTCTGAGTTCCTCTTCCCATCCCCCTCTCCGCTACTTCCCAGCTGATGATGTGAAGCCCAGACTTTTACGACTACTCGATGCAGATTGTGAAAAGAACTGTAGACCCAATGTGGAAGCAGCTGGAGTTGTATAGATGGACGGAAGGAAAGAATTACTGTGCGCATGATATGGGTTGGTATGTCTCTGGGGGTCCAGGATGTGCGGCTAATCTGCCGGCTATCAGTTGCTTTGTTTTGAAGTTCAAGATTTAGAGAGTAGAGGTATTTTTTGAGTGCATTTGAGCGGTGGGGGCTTGCGGGGGAGGAGAGGGGGATGTTTGTGGAGATCTGGAAAATTTAGGTAGAATATATTATGGCAAGAGATGTTACATGGACCACGGATGTTCGAGTTCCCGGGCGTGTGTTGGCTGGCAATTAGCCGCGATTACTAGCTTAGCACGGTAAACGCTGCCCGTGCGTCCCAAGGATCACTACGTTATTCAAACATCAGTTATATCCCACCCTCTTTCCTCGAGCTCCTGATCGAACCAGTTCATCCCATTATCAAAACATCCAATAAACATTGCTTGAGCGGAGTTATATCAACGAAGTTTTAGGGAGGGAGGCGGCTAATTGCCGCGGGGGGGATGATTGTGAGAAATTTATGTACCTGAGTATCAGCTGTGTATGTATGTAACCAAGGGGTCATTCTTTCCCAAATGCCGAGATGTTTCGGCCGTGATCCTTATGCGGAGTTTGTCCGGACAGTGCGCGCGCACTGTTCAGCGATTATTTTACCTGTTCCCAGCGGCAATAAAATATATCTCGCTAAGTACCTAACCGCCCAATAACTCCACAACACTCGTTTTTGAGGTGCCAACTCGGTCGAACCTGTGCAAAGACCAGAGCAGTCCACATGGAACTTGTCATTACAAGCGTTCTTTAACCAGGTCACGATCTTTGCGTTGAAATACTTATAACATTTGATGGGGTATCAAGGGTGTGCGGGAATCACAGGGGTCCCTCCCCCACCCAAAATATACAGCACAACTACCACTACCCACACCATAAACGGTACACTTTGAATTATCATTAATTCCATTCACTGCTGGGATGGCCATATCTAATACTTTTACTCAAAAATTCCGCTCTTTTTTTCGTGTTGATGGAAGGAAGCGCTGAAATAGTAGATTATCCGCCACCAAGCGCTAGGAACAGGTTAAATAATCGCTGCACAGTGCGCGCGCACTGTCTGGAGAAACTCCGATCCTTATGGTACACGAAGTACAATCACGGAACCGCAAAAATTGACCAGTACCTGAGGGGATCGAAGGCAATGAGCAGGCAGACCAACACCCAAAGGAGGCATCATTGAACCGGTTTGAGGAGCAACCAGCAACCTCACTGCCCAGAAAATATCAGGGATGTTCATTTGCCTGATTGCAGAGACTGATATCAGAGACAAAGTGGTTAGATAGTTACGAATGGATTCAGCAGACATGCAATATGAGAAGCAAAAGTGGCTACAAATTGAACAAGAGGAGGAAACCGGATCCCAAATTGTTTACATTAAGAAAGTCAATCGCCGTAAGGTACTATCAGCTGAAGACAGGTCACGCCCTAACTGGAAAATACGTGGAAAGGATCGGAAAGAGAGACAATGCGAAGTGCTGGTGTAGTGAGCATCAGTATCAGACAAGAGACCATTTGTTTAAATGGTGCAAAAATTGGAAGCAGCAACAGAACGACTTTTGGAAGAAGGTGAAGAAACAGACAGGGTGGGAGCAGAGAAGGGAAGTCGCAATGTCAGCTGTGTTTGATAGTACAGAGGCATGTACCCATGCAGTGTTGGACTTTTTGGAAGACACAGACGTGGGCAGGAGAGTGGGAGTGGAGGAGGAGGTAGTAAGATCAGAATATGAGGAGTAGTGTTGTTTTGTTTATTTTGTTTTGTTTGTTTGTTTTAAGGGGATGAGGGTAGTAGTTGGGGGACACGACTTTGAAGCCGCAGGGTGGAAGTGCCAGGACTTTGTGTATTAAATGTCATGGCCGCAAGCGGCCGAATGAAAATGAGTCCAACAACCGCAAAAATTAAGTTTTGGTGATTACCCCAAGAACGGAAATGCACATGCGCTTTACCACAAAATTACTTAATTCTGTTAATGCTCTTTTTAAGCATCGAATTTCTTTCACATACGTTCAGGGTTAGAAATCATCAGCCGCAGCTTGTCTTGTCTTGTGCAACTCCAGTGGGCTGCCATGCGTACCTTGTTACTTTTAGAGATGAATAGATGCTTGATTGTTATGATATCTATGTCGGAATCTATGGTCTATATACAGCTTGACATACAGTCTAGAACTCTCATGATCTATGCACTAATGCATATCCTCGTACATGTCAAACAAGCCATAATCTCATACAAGCCATAACCTCATACAAGCCATAACCTTATACAAGCCATAACCTCATACAAGTCACAACCCTAATGCATATAGGTAACACTTCCCCCTCTTCCTACAGTTCGTAGGAAGGTCAAATGATATCCTCCGGTGTCTCATTAAAACCCTCCTCCTTATAGTGACTGCGGTAGGTAGGGAAAGAGTACAACTGTAGCCTTTAGGGTGGCCATCTCAAACAGTGATAAGAAATAGTAGTGAAACATGAAAAGAAGCGAACTTATAACCTTAAATCGACCACAAACCGAGTCATAATTGATGATAGACTTGCTTGCGTCAAGGCTTGGTGGAATTAAGCAAATCTGATTGGATGTTTGAAGGTATCACATGCCCTTTTTAGTACAAGCTCATGGCCTTGGTGAACTTTTCGTGTTTTTGCCTTGGTAGAGCCTTGGTGAAGATGTCGGCAGTGTTTTCGTCAGTTGAGATCCAGGAGTAGTCGATGATACCGCATTCGTGCAGGTAATGGCTGTTGTGGTAGCAGACGTCGATATGCTTGGTTCTCGCCTTCTGTAAGGGCCTATGTCGTCGTACGTGTAGACATGAGTGTAGATACGGTTGCACGTGTGGATTCGAGAATGTAAGATAGATGGGTTCAATAGGTAAGGTTATCGATGGCGTGCAAGAACATTCGCATGAGCTGACTATATACTGGGCGGATATTCGGTTACCCGGCCGCCATTATATCATCCCCCTCTTTATCTGCAGACCTCCTGGGCTGCATACCCATACATGAAGAGAAGAAACAAATCCATGCTCGTATGCCCTCGTACACCCTTGTAAATCCTGCAACCGATTGGTGCCATCACGGTGGCCTCACAGCGGATCCGGTGGATGGGAGAATCCAGCTCCAGTGGTAGGTGGTAAAATCCATGCCGACGCCATTTATACCGGGCCGAAATCCATAAGAAACGAAGAGAAGAGAAGAGAAGGAAACGTCAAATTGACTCCTGTATCCTCCAAGTCCATCTCTCCATATCCAAGCCCTCAGCATACCGTAGCTTTCGTCGTGTAGGCTCCGTAGTGCTCGTATCGGTAAACGTCGATTATCTAACTCATAAGTATCCAAGAGAAGATCGAACTTACAATGTAATCAATCAAGTGCGCTTAGCTCGCGCAAAGCTTGTACCCTCGGTAGTTTTTCTCCATAAGTGCACTTCCGTGCTTGTATAATTGTTCTGCGTAGTTGCACTTTCGTGCAAAGCTGACACTCGTAGGTATGCTTCGGAGCTTCCGCTCAGATCGTAGGAACGTAATCGTCAAGTGCGCTTCAGAGCTTCCGCTCAGTTCTGAGGAAGGCAATCGTCAAGTGCGCTTGAGATCGTAGGAAGGTGATTGTCAAGTGCGCTTCGTAATCTGATTCAGGTGCACTTCCGTGCAAACGATGAGGGGCACTTCCATGCAAACAATAAGGTGATCGCATCCGCTTGAAATCCGGATCATAGGTACGATCATCACACCAACCATCATCGACTACTCTTCGCTTCGTCCTTCGACTTTCGGTTGCCCTCCGACTTTTGCCCTTCGACCTTGCCCTTCGACCTTCGACTCTCCTTCGCAGACATCACCACCTGCCATCAAGGCTCAGGTGGAGATGAATGCCGGTTCGTGTGGTAGCCCAAGTCGCCTGAGCGGCCTCGGCACCATAAAGATGCTCAAATCAAAACACTGAACTGAGATGCTTGTCATACTCTGTCTTTGGGTCTTATTTCGTCATTGGTTTCCTTCCAGTCTTTTCGACTTCACGTTGAGCTTGATGGTATCGATGCGTCAAGAAAAGGGGTAATATGACCCATAGGATATCTCGAGGTAATCTCTCGTCGATTCGTATTCGTAGAATTTCTCGAGGGTAGATCGCATGTGTGATTTCTTGAAGTAATCTTGTGTATTTGTGTGACTTCTCGATGATAGGTAGCGAGTAGTAACGCGTCGAAAAGGGGTAGGTAATTCATGAAATCACATGAGTGAAACGTATCCAATTACTAAAGATCGATAACAGTGTAAGGGCGTACATCGTCGTACGTATAGATATGAGTATAGATACAGTTGCATGCGTGGATTCGAGAATGTAAGATAGATGGGTTCAATAGATAAGGTTATCGATGGCGTGCAAGAGCACTCGCACAAGCTGACTATATACTGGGCGGATGTGCGGTTACCCGGCCGCCATTACACCTTGGTCATTCCTTCGATGATATGTGTGACTGCTCCCTGTGAATCACATCGAATTGGGAGCGGTTCTGCATTCTCGCCGAGGTCTTTATAGAGCTGTGACAGCCATCGACATTCTCTGGAAGCTTCTGAGCATGCGATGTATTCAGCTTCGAGCGTGGAGGTGGCCACAAGATCATGTTTCTGGGATTGCCATGAAATCGGGCTGTTGGAGATGAAGATATGTCCACCCTGTGACTTTCGATCGGCACTATCAGAAGCCCATTCAGAGTCGGTGTATCCGGTAAGCGAATTCTGGCCAGTATAGTGAAGTTGATAGTTCTTGGTGGCTTTGAGGTATCTTAGGACGCGTTTGGCAGCTGTGAGGTGTGAAGTGAGTGGCCTGGAGTTGTATCGGCTGAGAGCGGCAACTGCAAATGATATATCGGGTCTGATGGCTAGAGCGATGTACATTAGGGAGCCGATGATTGCTTGGTACTCCCTGGGATCAACTTCCCCATTGTCTGGCTCAGCGAGATCTAGTTTGACCTTATCGTCGATTGGAGTTAAAGCGTTGTAGGTATTTTCCATGTGGAATCGTTTGAGGATCGAGTCAATGAAGACCTTTTGGCAGAGGCTAATTGAACCGTTTTCTTGATGGATTTCAATGCCGAGGAATTGGCAAGCCGGCCCGAGATTTGTGATTTTATACACTTCTGCAAGTTTCGCCTTGATTCCTTCAGCGTGTTTTGTCGCAGCCGCTGCGTAGGCTAATAGAATGTCGTCGACGTAGAGAAGTAAGAGAATGTCTTTCTGTATGTAAAGGTTCGGATCAGCTTCTGATTGGATGAAGTCTAAGGAGAGTAGAAAAGGGTTTATATGTCAATACCAAAGCCGTGATACCTGTTTCAAGCCGTAGAGAATCTTGTTTAGATATACGATCCTGCCTGCGAAAGGCTATCCTTCTGGAAGTTCCATGTAGAGTGTGTCATCATCGACTACGGGATTCAGGAACGCGGTGACAATGTCTAGGTGATCGATGTTCCAGTCCTCTCGGGCAGCAAGGCTTATAAGGAGTCTGAAGGTCGTCAATTTGCCAACGGGGGCATACGTCTCACCGTAATCTGTTTGTTCGTAGCCTATAATCACTAGTCTGGCTTTGTAGCGTGTCAACCCATCGGGGTTACGTCTCGTCTTAAAGACCCATTTCGAGCCGATTGGCTTTGTTGCAGTTGGATCGTTGTGATGCGACTCGAAATCATCGATTATTGTGAAAGTCTCGTTTCGTTGGATTGATTTGGATTCTTCAAGGATCACGGCTTTCCATTCGTGTTTTAGTGGTCCTGACATGGCCTCATCGTATGATCGAGGGTCATCATTCGCAGTTGATGCTAAAGCACTGTATATCAGTTCGGAGACATTGACTATTGCTCTTGTCGAGCTTCTAGTAACTCTATCGGTTGATGTGATCGCTGAGGCTTTTGACTTCTTTGTAGCCGCGACAGTTCATCGCACAGAGTTGATCTGCCTTCGGATACTTCTATCTGTAGTTATCTCATCTCTAGATTGGACTTGGTTATGAGAATCGAGAGTCTGATGACTACTAGTTAGCACATCAGTGTATGTATGGACGTCCTTGTCAGGAGCCATATGTGTGAGGCCTACTTTTCCAGCACCTGCAGCAGGTGGGCTTCGGTCTCCCTGCCCATCGTATGTTTGCCCAGTTGTGTGTGATGGGAGACCAGCGTCAGCTCCATCCATATCGGGGGCGACTTTGGCGTCAGCTCCAGCTATATCGGGGGCGACTTTTCCACTTCTGGTACGGCCGTAAGAGATGCTATCACCCGCTCTGCTCTCTCGAGTGCGACCGTGAATCATCTCCTCATCCGTTCTATCAGGATCTTTGTCAATTATTTCCGTATGTATTTCTTATTGTGGTAGATCAAATATATCGATTTCGGTAGTCTCTGCATGTGTCCCGTGTTTTCTTTTCAGTGATTGTGGGCATGATATGTATACATTTCTCTCTTCGTCGAAGATAACATCTGATTGAGTCCTTATCATCTTAAATTATGGATCCCAGATCCTCCAAGTCATGGTACTATCGTGTATAGTGTTGGCAACGAAGCGGATCGGTTCGTCACGGATCGAACCAAGGCGGGGTTCGATCCGGATTCGATCCGAGGTTTGGGCGGAGTTCCGAGGTTTGTACAAACCGGTTCGCGAACCATCTATCTTCGAACGACAATAGGTAAGCGAGTTCTTGTCCGATCGGCTCGAATTTTAGCGCATCTTGTAGCGGGAGAAGTTAGCTACAAGATGCGCTAAAATTCGAGCCGATCGGACAAGAACTCGCTTACTTATTTTTGTTTGCAGTTGTAGGCCGAAATGGTGGGGTTTGGGGCGAAAGGCTTGGCAAGGATCCGGTTCGCGCGGACCGGATCGATTCGTCAATTGTACGAACTTCCGACGGTTCGTTGCCAACACTAATCGTGTACATAACCGATCATCATGCAGCCGGATTTACATCGTGGGCCGAGCTTCTTGTCGATACCCTGGCGCTCTGGTATTAATCGACTGACATGGCATCCAAATCGACGAAGATGTTAAGTGGAGCTTTATAATTTATTGGCTTTCGTGTGGGATCATTGGCTGGTTTATCGTATTCTGGCTTTTCGTAGCTGTTAAGCATTTCGTACGGTGTCTCATATGGACCCTTATAGCTGTCTCAATCGTCTCTCATCGTTAGGCCTTCGTTTGGCATTCGCTGGTGTAGATGTATGGCCGTATTCACTGCTTCCCCCCAGAATTCGAGTGGTGCTTGAGAATCGAGCATCATTGCTCTAGCCTTTTCTGTGATTATTCGGACCATTCTCTCTGCAACACCGTTTTTATGATGGGCGTATGGAGGGCAGAACTCTAGTGCAGTGCCATGTGAGGCTAGTAGCATTCGGAAGAGTTTATTGTCGAATTCTTCTTGGCCGTTATCGCATCAGAATCATTTGATTTTATACCCTTTGTTGTATGCGTCGACTTTGGCTTGGAAATGCTGATATGCGGCGATGCAAGTTTCTTGTTTCTTATCTGGAAGTAGGTAGACAGTCATCCAGTGTGTGTAGTCATCAATAAAGAGGATATAGTGGAGGTGACCTGCTTTTGTCGGAGTGCCGAATGGGCCGCAGGTATCAGAGTGTACTAGTTCGAAAAGTTTGGTTGTTCGAGGAACTTTGGTTCGTATAAACTTTTGTTTATGTTTCGCCTGAGTGCAAATGTCGCATGTTTGGGAGTTTAAGATCTCGGAGCCGTCAATGAGGCTTTTCATAGCGGTAGGGTGTAGATGAGCCAATCGACAATGCCACAGGTGGGAGGTAATCAAGGATTTGTTTGGTGTTGGGAGAGTAGAGGTGGGCTGACTTCCGCCAGTTTCGGAGGTTGAGGTAATAGCTTGGGCGTTGATTTGGGATTGGAGAAAATAGAGGTCTCAGATTCGATTGGCAGTAAGTGTAACTGAGTTTGATGATATGGAGCAGACGCCTTGTCAAAAGGTAGTGGTGTAATTGGAACGGTCGAGCTGGTTGATTGAGAGTAAAGATAGGCGAAAAGTAGGTGTATAGAGAGCTTTTAAGTGTAGAGTAGTCGTCGATCTCTGTGATATGTCAATGAGGCCATGGTGGGTAGTGGTTACCATTGTTTCATCTCCGAGTTTAATGGAGATTGGTGATGCTAGTGTTTTGGATGAGACGAATGAGTTGCAATCGTTACACATGTGATGAAAGGTACCTGAATCTACGACCCAGGTCGTAGAGGTGGATGTAGATAGAGTGTTTGCGGTGGAAAGAGCGGCGTATGTGGTGTTACCGATGGTGGCTTGTTCGGAGTGGTTAAATTGTCAAAAGCGGTCTTCTCCGGTGGAAATACCGTGCTGGGCCAGTGCTTCATTTGCTTCTGCCATTTATCACCGATGTTGTTTCCTTTCATGACCCTATTTTGGGCATCGCGCCCTCTTTGGCGTACATGGCATTCGGTTTTAATATGGCCTTGTTTTCCGCAGTAGAAGCATGACCTGTTATCTTCCTTCTTGAAGCCGCTGCTGCTGCTGTTTGTACCGCTGCCGCTGTATGTGCCGCGTCGCTTGAGGATTCCACAATTCCCGGTGCTATGGTTATTCATTTTACAGTGCGTGCAGGAGTACTCATTACCGTCTTTATCCTTGGTCTCTCCTCCTTGATTTCTGTAGCTTCACCAATTGCCATGACTCCGACCGCGGCCACGGTCACGGCCACGGCCTCGGTAGCTACCTCGTTGTGTGTAAAGTGCCATTCCGATAGTGGCATCTCTGATTTCTTTGGTGATGGCCGTAGTTCCTTCGTCCTCTTTTAGAGTATCCATAACTTCATCGACTGTTGGAATAGGAGTTTGATGCTGTAAGATTTTTACTGTTATAGTATACTGTTCTGACATAGTGGTATATATGTGTGTGCGAAGTTCATCATCGGAAATGGCTTCGATCGATCCGGCTAGCTGATGGTGGAAATCTCGGAGCTTATTGAAGTAATCTTGGAGTGGTTGATCCTTTAGAGGTCGAGTTGGGCGGAATTTGCGGAGAAGTGTAGTTCAACCGATGATTGTTGTTGTATTATCAAAGCGCTCTTGGAGAGTGTGCCACATCGTTTGTGGGCTTTGCACGCCCTTGAGGTAGGTTCTAACGTCCAGTGAGCAGGAGAGTAGTATGGTGGTAGCGGCCTGGGCCTCTCAGGCCTTCCAATTGGTGTAGTCGATATCGAGTACCTGGGGTTTGGGTTCTTCTCCAGTGACGATGTTGTATGCTCCCATGGCTTCGAGAATGAGTATCATGGTCTCTACCCACAAATCATAGTTAAGGTGAGTAAGTAGAGGGACGTTACCCCATTGGGTCTTATTGTGGTTCGGAAGGTTGGAGGTTGGAGTAGGCATCGTGAGATCTCTTCGTGGTGGTGTTGAGTTCGAATTAGGTTGTTTGTTTTGATGTCTTAGTATCGTTGCTGGGGTAACGAGGTTTCAGTGGTACAAATAAAGTTGGATGACGTAATTATAGTGCAGAGAGTAACCAAAAGGAGTATAGAGTGTTTTAGGCAGGGATAAGGATAAGAATAGTTTTTAGATGATTGCGACCTCCGGGCTCATAACCTGTTACTTTTAGAGATGAATAGAGGCTTGATTGTTATGATATCTATGTCGGAATCTATGGTCTATATACAGCTTGACATACAGTCTAGAACTCTTATGATCTATGCACTAATGCATATCCTCGTACATGTCAAACAAGCCATAATCTCATACAAGCCATAACCTCATACAAGCCATAACCTCATACAAGCCATAACCTCATACAAGTCACGACCCTAATGCATATATGTAACATACCTAATTGCCGAGCGAGTGAGTGATCTGCTGTGTGCTAAAACTTAATGAATTGTATACTTATACGGGGAATGGCCAGAATACAGCAAGTCGGGTATATTATCATAACATGGTAGTTGACTACATAAATATCAGGAATTAGGTTGGATTACGCCAGAAGGGAAAAGTATCAAAATCATCTGGAATCACTCACTTCTCTAGTAGCTGAGGTAGAGACTAAGTTCAATATCTCTCGCACGAACGTACCATTTGCATCCACAAATGGCCAGTTTGCGTACTGATGTCCGCATAATACTATACCGACGATATTCCTTTTCTAGGCTTGTTCACGATTCATATACATATATTTATAATCCGGTATGTCAAAAATCCTCTCAACAGGTTTCATTCAATAAATACAAAGCTCGAACCAGGCAAGAATTAAACTATAGAATGAATTCAATGCGCATTTTTCCAAACCACCTCCAAAGCCTCTCTTCCACAACGGATGCTTAACCATGGAATTAAATTCTTACGAAAGCTCCCGGGTCAATCGAATTATCTAGAACATCAAATGTGTTACCAGCAAAAGCTCGATACATGAGCCCCACAATTCCATACCTGATCACTTGACTAGCCTACTAGCCTAGATATCATTCCGGCGTTCATTGACGTGCGCCGGCATAGCCGTAGGTTCAGCACCCCTCGGCTTCTTAGGGTTAAACAAAGCAGCGCAAGGCATAGGACCTCCATCTTGTCCCGTACACACGCTATCCGGCAGTCCGCACGCAATAGTATTCCCATCGCTGTCTGTGCACACATCGTCCTGACGTTCGTGGAGAACTGCGCGCGCGGTGATCACAGGGGTCGGCAGTCGTCACCTGTGCAGATGTCCTGCCGTTTCTTGACGCGGTCGCCGCAGGGAACAGGTTCATCACCCACGCCGGTGCAGCCTGTGAAGTCCTGTCGTTCGTTGAGGTGTGCGAGTGGAGTGATGATCGGGGCGTAAGGAGCAACGACGTCCCGGACGGGACTGGCAGAGATGAGGGTGCTGGATATGAATAGGAGGAGAGCGGTGAAGCGCATGGCGGGCAGATGTGTGAATGGATGGGGGATTGTACAAAGGGAATTGACGGCTTTAAAACGAGATAGTGCAGCTGGTTGATGAAACTCGGAATGAGCACAGCCGGTGAGAATGTGCTGTAGAGCTTCGCCATTTACTGGCTGATACCCCGTTGAAATAGGTACTTGCGGGGCGATCACAAAGGCTACCAATCACACCAGGCATCGGAATGTGAGGCATAGGTTGTATTGGTTCACCGGTCTTCACCGGCCGGTTGTGGCTCACCAGGCTGATCGCCTTCCAATGTTTGCATCTCACGGAGGTATGAAACAGACCTAGTGTACTGCTTCAAGTGTCAAGGTTCGTGCAGCAGCCACCGTCGAGGTGCTGGTTTTGCTGGGGTTTTATCTCAGATTCAATTAATCGTACATTCTATATTGCAAAACCTCGCCAGGCTCGAAATTTCGTACGACGTAACTATAATAACCACATCCATTCGCATCTTAAGCCGTCATGCCTGGATTTTTCCTTAGCGGGCTTGGAATTAAATAATTCATTTTGCTCGCTTCTTTTGTTTTCTAGCACCAACACTTCTCCAGTCTCTGATGAATTTTGAGTTTCTCAGTCTGGTCACGAGGATACCTTTTCCAATGATTATCTCCGGTAACAGAGTTTGCCTTGACTATCTCGGTAGAGTAATGTTCGAGCCGGCAAGACAATCCTCGCCATAACAAAATTCTGTATTTAGGTGGTGAGGTATGTATTTCAGAGGTGCTACAAAAGAACGTCGTTTCGTGGCTCAGATTAAGATTTTGGCTGCAGGATAAGCCCCAGTGCCCGGTAAAGCCTGACAGGCCTACCCGGAATTGCAGAAGCTCTGGCGGTACCGGCTAATTTGTAGCCGCCAGAATACCAAATTTATCGCTCTTCTAGTCAGTTAGGTGGCTTCCTTGTAGCTCTCACGTTGAATAAATTGAGATTGCAATTAATGCTAGGTGTGGTGCTATACATTATCCGGAGATATCTAGATTGTGCGGTACCGGATATGTGTGAATAAGCCTGCAGTGTGGGCTACGAAACTTTGTGCCTAATGCCAAAAATCGCATATGTACTCGAGTACATAGAGTACTCCTACATGTTCGCGCCGCCCGTGGCAGCCCGATGGCCTTCAGATCGCACAGGGGCTCCAAGCTTTTGGCGCTTAGCGTTTCACCTACTGGAAAGTACTAAATATCTTATAGTGTACCTTGCTAGGATTATCAGGTGGTTACACATACTCTACATAAGTGCATACATATCAAACACGGAAGTCTTACAAAACCTTCCTCCAAACCATTCTAGGTCTCTCTAAGAGACCCGAAAATGTATCCTATAAATCAGCTCAGATATATTTCTTTGCCGAAAAATGTATATCATCAAGAAGGGAGCTCACTGTCCGAACACTGGCTGACAACAACCAAACCACAGTCTAACCCGTTTTTTTGACTGCCCTTTTGGGTGACCGGACGGTGTCTATTGGATGCCGCATCGTAGGTTGTATTACTATACCCCACTTTCCCATCGCCTTTCCCGACCGTGAATTGTCAGCTCTTTTCCGAAGAATTGTACACCGCAACCTATACCTCACAACGACTGTCAAATCAACGAGAATGGAAGTCGAGGGACAGAAAACTGAGGTCATTATCAACACCCTAGTGATCCACTTCACGGCTGCCGCGGCGGTCGAGATCTAAACTCGCTTCAGCAGGTATCTTTTATTCCCATGCCAGTGTGTGCCCACTTTCATAACTGACGATGTTGGAATAGACCAAATCATTCCTCCTTCTACGAACATTGGCATTCGTCATATGCCCCCTTTACTTACCGATGCAATTCTTGCACGATGTTTTCCATGCATTCTGGCACTATCTGTCGCGGCAACCGCCTCCTGGGATCGCGTTTTACATCTCGATGATGCTCGGAATGTATGCAGTGATTAGAGACACGGATATAGCTATACCGTTAAGAATGCTTGCAACTGACAACCTGCAGTCGTCGAACATCAACCTGGTATGGCAGGGGAGTGGTGCAGCTGGCGTTCTTGTTCAAAAAGTTGCCACAGGTGTCCTGTTCGTTCGCCGATTTCGGGTTCAAGGTGGTGGTTATCTGGTAGACAACAGGAACGGTCTCATTGCTCTTTGTAGTACTGTGGCGAGTTTTCTGTGTATAGCGATCCAATTGTTAAATTATACATGGAAAGTTACACCGTCACGCGCTCCAAATGCCCTGCAGAGAGTTCTTCAAGGACAGTATCATATTGGCTTCGCTTTCGTTGAGTTAATTCCTTCGTTATGGATGCATATTACTTTGGCCTACGATGTTCTCTACCCATGGGCTTACCACATTGGACTGTGCCGGATGCTTTGGGTATTTTTTGGAACTGTGTTCTCCTTTTTTCTTTGCAGTGATAGGTTTAGTCATCTGCAAGGATCAGTGGCAGTTTTCTATTTTGGCCATTTTCCTGTGCGCTATGTTTATCGATGTCAGTGGATTGTGTTTGACCGACGAGACGCCGAATTATGGACGTTGGAAAGATCCATTGTCCGAAAAGCTGTGGGTGTTTTAAATTAGATTAAGATTGGCTTTCTCTTTCATAGTAGCAGTCACACAGAGCCACTTCTATCCGCTTATATGCAGCATATTCAATATCAGTTTGAACTTTCGTGATGCAATCACATGTTTTGGTGAACGAAATGACACGACGCGGTTGCCCATCTGAACATTTTTTGGGCGCCCACGTAAGGTAGCATGATAGAGTACAACACATAGCTATTCAAGGCTATGTTCCGTCATTCGACTGCTCCCCACAAGTAATGGCCTATGACTACACAGTTTCGGATCACGGCTAGGCTAACTGAACATCCGGCGGAAAACCATTACTCGAATCCAGTGTTTCGCTGACAAGTATATCCTTCCGAGTCCTAACATCTTTGTCGCACTCGAACTACGTCCAGTATCTCGGCTCCTCAACTATATCCGCCGATTCAGAGGCTCAGAAACCAAGGCTATGGAAACACGCGGAAGCGATAACACTTCTTCCAGAACAATATCGATTCTTGTCGTGGCTGTTTGATCGAGGGTGGACATTGGGAGCAGCAGGTATAGACGGCAAATGTGGATACTGGGTAGCTTTGTTTTTGGACTGGTTGCTGATAAGTATTAGGGATGTTGGTTTGATGTTGATCCATCGTAGGAAGTGAAACATGGGTATGATTCAGTGCCGGTTTCATTGGGTGGATAAACGATGGCCGCCGCATTCACCGTTGCATTTGCGAGGATCCCGGGCCGAAGGAACACGTCTTGGTCAATCCGTCCGGCATTTCACACCAGACACAACACTACGTCGCTGTGATCTTGCGACTTATATCGGACAACAACGAGCGATGAAGGAATAAGTAGCTTTTCGGACAAGACTTAGCATCACGACGGAGGGTGTAATTATGAATCTTTCTTCCGCGTTCTTTAATCTCTTCCCGGAAATCCCAAAACTGGCAAACATAAACCACTTTCTTCCACCTAGAATCTCCCTACAAACCTGCTATCACCAGCGCGACTCTTGTTCAGGGAAATACAGACCAAAATATTATCCGTTGACGTTGAATATCTTACCACAACAGTTGGCCAAACGGTTTCTTCAATTCTAAGCGTCCTGAAAAATCCCTCGCTGTGCCACTCCTGCACGAATGCGGTTTTAAACAGGCATTATGGAGTAAGCATCTTTTCACGCGTGCAAAAGGTTATACTGTATATATGCACGCAGACATATCAACCGCAGCACATGATGCTGCACATCTGCGGGATATAACTTCGGGGAAGCGGAAAAACGGAAAAACGGATCTGGATGGACAGATCTTGAATATACGACTACAACCTTTATAACTAATGGAAAAACCAGAGCGGCCCATGAAATATGCCGGCCACGTGACTACGGCTGGAATCAGGTATTATGGAACGTCTGTATCGAGTTTATCCTTCTATGCTTAGACATTGTTCCGTTGGGCTAAAATCTTTCTCGTTGTATGAGTTGTATTTCAGGAAATCAGACTTATTGTTTCCTCTCAATCATTCCACAGAACCCCGCAATGTTGAGGGACATTATATACAGTATTGGGTCAAATGTACTTACGTATAGCGGTTCACCCAGCTTCACGTGAAATATTTCACAGCTCGCACACCAATTACTACCACAAAAATATCTTGCTGTTGTTGTTGTTTATTCATATTGTATTCACTCTAATTAGAGTATGACAAAGACCGATTCCCCTAAATCTCTTGCTGTTCCCCGAGACTCTTTTAGCACCTCTCCCTCCATCTCCCTTCCCTCATCCTCATCATCCCCTTCCTCACCAGCGGTAACATGTATCTCCCCCTTCTCCCCTGCTCATTTTCTGTCCTGCAAGGCCATCCTCGCCGTTCCCACTCCTCTCAGTCCGTTCAACCCCCTCAGCAGTCGCGCCGAAGTCATCGAAGTGTGTCAAGAACCTAACGGGCTATGGAAACCGTGTAAACCTCTTACCTTTGGACCTGGACCCGAGATTCCTCCGAAGTAGGGTGCAGTCACAAGGATTTATGGGGTGAGGCTGATGGGTAGTAGATAATGTGATTCCATATGAGGGAATGAGAATTAATTATGGTCTCGACTGTTCAATTGTAGAATTCAGACGAAGTCTATTTATCTAAAGGTAGAACCTGTGCCTTATATACATGAGAGAGTCGGAAATCCCGTCGGAGGCCGATGGAGCGGCGATCAATGTGGCGATCGGAGTGGCGAGTGGAGGGTGGCGGAGTGTCAGTGGCAAGAGTGAAAATTAATGTAAGAGTGTACCGGCTGCTCCGACTACTTCCGAGTGACTTCTCTAGACCTGGCTCTAGACATTACAGTAACATCGACTGATACTTTAAGAGATGGATAGATGCTTAATTGTGATATCTAAATCTATGCCGAACACCATGGTCTATATAGAGCCTGCCATACTCTCTAGAACTCTCGTGATTATGCACTAGCATATCCTCATATCTTCATACACGTCTCAGGTTCCCATACAAGCCATGATCTCATACAAGATCTCATACACATGATCCTGATGCATATATGTAACATCGACCACATAACCAAGCCGAGTGATGGCGCATGATTTACGCGATATTGAAATATAAAGATTCGTTACGAAAAGGTGAGCATTCGCAAGTACGTAGACTCTACAGATTTGACTCAATAGTCCACTAATGTAGGACAGCCGCGCGGATGAATTGCCGCGACAAAGCCAAGCCAGGATTGAGTTGCGGGACCTTGCTCAGTAATCTCGTCCCGAAGTTCCGGATACTGGCATATATATTCCCGATGCCCACATGGTCTGCAAGTGGAGCCCTTGCATATAAGTTTAGCTATGGTACATGCTAATTCCCATCGGAGGGGATACTTAATTAATACTTGGGGAGGAACAATATATCCACAAGCGTGACTTTTGTTACGACGAACAGATGGAAACGTGAGTATGTCCAGCCTTCAAGACAGTTACAGAGGCCCCTCGGTTGGTGTTTCCACCAAAGTGGAGTTTGTGGATCCTCCTCAGTACTGTTCATAAAAATAGTCAGCGGATGAGCATCTTCTGGAGAAATACCGGACAGTGGGGACTATTGTAACCCTGGAACACGACCTGGTATATGACATCTGTACTTCCACTCGGCCAACGAATTCAGGGATATTGAATCCCTGCCGACTAGAGAACTCAAAAAACACCAGATATCTCCGATTACAATCTAGACATCACCGTAAACCACAGATGCTAACTAACTGCATCTGATTTTTCTCACAATGGCTGAGATGGGTCCTAAAGTCTTCTCTCACTAGTTTGAAGCAATGCGTATATATGTCATACAAGCTCCGGTGGCGGCTTCGCCGCCCCCAGAGTTTGAATCAAACCCATCTTGCTGTGGGATTTGGATGGGTACCTGACCTGTAGAAATCTGTGGTCTAGCTCTTGTACGATCCTAGTAGATAGGCTGGCTCGACTGGCTCTTTGCTGGCTGAAGATGATCTGGATGGGATGGCTGAAGACAATCTGAAAGGATTGGCTTGGCTGGCTGGATACAATCTCAATGGGTTAGCTCTTGGCTGACTGAAAACAGTATGCCAGTGGATGGGCTGGCTGGATACGATGTGGTGAGTATCGTAAGATGAACAGTATAATTCACATTAGTACTGGTGGAAATATTGCCACCCCCAGGATTTGATACAATGATCTATATATACAGCTATATTTGTGGGTAATTTACAAATTTTGGATCTACTAATATCATGGGTCCATATAGACCACTCTCTGTCCATGCTCCATCTTGAGCCACACATGATTTGATCTATCTGCTTTTCTCACTGTACGACTGTGACATGAATGGCAGACTCAAAGCAACTGCAAGTCTGTATGTCTTTTTGTTCTTTGTATTTGTCAGTAGTAGGTAAAAAAGGATAGATAGTAAAGGCAAATCGGGGTCTGACATTCTCTAGATAGAGTGAATACAGTCTTTGCTGCCTCTAGAAAACAATACCTTCAGTGACCTCTATTTGGGCTGATAGATATTAGGCAGACTGTGTAGCATTCTATTGTGTATCTGTCACTATGTATATACCATGGGAGTTATCCTGCAGTACATATATATCTAGATCTACAGCTGTAAATCAACTGCTATATCTGCTACTGTTTATCTACCTTTGTATCACTGTGTTGTATATCCGGTACTTTATCCACCACTATATATATACTGCTGTGTATCTCCTGTTGTATATCTCTTGCTGTGTATCTTCTGCTGTGTATCTGCTGCAGTATATCCACTGGTAGGGCTATATTGCTGTCCATGTGTATCCTGATCTGTACATCAACTACTGTACCCGCCACTGCAGTATATCTGTCACAGTATATCTGCTGCAGTATATTCACCACTGTGTATCCACTGTAGTGTATCTTGTGGCTACCCCTACTATATTGTATATCCACCACAGTGTCTGCCACTATATATCTGCCACTGTGTCTGCTATATTGTATATCTACTATAGTATTTGCCACTGTACTATATCTACTGCTGGGTATCCGCAACTGTATATCTGCTACTGTGTATCCATTACTGCTGTTACGCCACTGAGCATGTATATCTTAATTTATAAATCCACTGAAAGGGTATACATTCATGTACAATCCCATATAAACATATAAGGGTACATACAGTTACAAATTAGGGTAAGTGAATATAGTAGAGTAGTATGTACTTAAGGTTATTGATGGCGTGCAAGAGTACTCGTATGAGTTGACTAAATACTATCCGGTTACTTGGCTACAGGCTGGCTGCCATTACATCATGCCCCTCTTTATCTGTAGACCTTCTGAGCTACTTATCTGCACATGAAGGGAAGAAGAAACAAATCCAAGCTGGTATGCTCTTGTATGCACTTGTAAATCCTGCAGCCAATCGGTTCCACTCGAGGGTAACCTTTCAGTAGATCCAGTGTATGGGGAAAGTCCACCTCCAGTGGTAGATGGTAAAACCCATGTCCATGTCATTTGTACCGGACCGAGATTCAATAAGAAGAGAAGAGAAGGAAACATCCAATTAACTTCTCTAACCTCCAGATCTCCATATCTCCAATGGCTTTCGTGACTTGGCTGCACTAAACCCCATGTCCATATTCAAGCCGATGAGTTTGTAGCTTCTGTAGTGCAATATTGATAGTACTTGTATATGTTACGGGGATACTTATCGACAAAGTATAGCCGTCTACTCCTTAGAAGTCGTACGTATCTTGGAGATAATCTTCGGAGTCGTCGTAGTTGCATTGAATCTCGTAGTCTTTGACGGGGAGGTTGTGATAAACAGAGGGGAGCTCACGGATATAAAACCAGTGGAAATATTCGTACTCAATATCGTATGATTGAATAAAAATACTCGCGATACGGAAGTCGTATGGAGTAATGGCATGTTCGTAAAGGGCATGTGCATAGAAAACAATAGAATCAAGATCTCGAAAATTCATAAGTAAATAGAAATATTCTTGAAGTAGAAAACAACAATAATATTTTAGTGTCTTGTCCGCTGGTGTGTTCTGACTGTGGATTACTGCTAGAGCTTGCTTTTTTACTTTGCGGGTGCAAAGGCGGTTCTTTTATAGAGTGAGTTACTCATATACTCTCTATGACTTCGGCGTTTGTACTAAGATAGCTATGGCCTCCAATCGTTAGGCTGATTACTCGATCTCGGTAGGTTGCGCTACTTTTCCGTTTGACGTTCGGCACTTTCTAAAATGCGAGGCATCCCTATAGGTTATCCTCATGCCGCCAGGTTTTGCCACGTAGCTATCAAGCCCATTTGCTTTTCTTCTGGTCTGTATGCTTACGCAGAAAACAGGTTTCGGCAACAACCGCCGACGCGTTCATCGAACCATCACTTCCTCTTAGATTTCTCGACTCGATGTTAAATCGGATAGTGGGTTGCAGGGATATGTTTACCTTCATAGACTTGCGTCGGCGACCAGCCGCTGCTATGCCACGTATCGCACCTCCCATCTCGCTGGCTTTTACTCCCATCACAGAGCTGCAGCTTATGTCAGACCAGACCACCTGCGATCTGCCGTTACTCGGGAAGTCAACCCACACACAAGTTCTCAACAGGTAGATTTAACTACCGGGACGCAGTTAACATATGGAGTACCTAGACTGTATAGTTATCCCCATAGTAAAGTCCCGCTTCTCAAACTCTGACGTGTGCCTGCCGGAGAGTGTAGAGGCATACTCCGCTCTTGCCGGCTGTCCCATATTGCTGATAAGGTAAAGTAATTCTGGTCGAAACTATCATGCACGGCTGACCCGAAGGTCCCCGCAATGGCGTGATAGTGCGTTGACAACTCATGACATCTCTAACTATCGGGGGTTTAGGCGTACAGTAGCATACCTCCCTAAGTGTACCAGACTGATGTCTTCACCAGCTAAGTGCCACGACTATCACTGTTCGATCGACAAGGTGCACTGCCCACGCGCAGGTTAATCATTCCACTTTGCCAGGGCTCGGTATTGGATAGGCTCGTATGTCGCGTAGAACTTCATCGCTCAAAGGATGGGATAACTGCGGGTGTAACATCGACCAACCATAGCGACAGGTGGCCGAACGCAGATTGCCATGGACATCCTTCGTACCTCGTGTACCTGCTATGGGAAAACCCCTAACAGTATAAGTAAATGTCATTGGCTTTCATCATCAATTGTATCTATTTCCTCAATTATCTAACTTTTGAGTATTCAAGAAAAGATCGAACTTCCAATATCAATCAAGTATGCTTAGACCTTGCAAAGCTTGTGCCCTCAGTAGTCTTTCACCGTAAGTGCACTTCTGTGCAATTCTGACCTTACATAAGTGAGTTTGTAGCTTCGTTCATGGATGTTAACACATTGTAGGTACACGTCGGAGCATCCACTCCGAGTCAGTTTGGAGAAACGTAATCGTCAAGTGTACTTTAGAGCTTTCACTTAGACTGTAGGAAGGTGAATATCAAGTGCACTTCGTATTCTGATTTAGGTACACTTCTGTGCAAATGATAATCATGATCGTGTCTGCTTGAAATCCAAATTGTAGGTACGGTCATTCTGTCAATCGTTATCAATTACTCTTGGCTTCATTCTTTGACCTTGTAACACCGGGAGCGTCAGTCCAGGTTTACCAGTACAAGTAGTATCCTTACTGCTTTCAGGACTTGCTTGCGATGGATGTTATGGAGATTCGCTCAGGATGTGAAAGTCACTAATAGATAAGATTCAAGACAAAGATGTTTGGCTTTCCAATGTGTATATTGTTAAGGCTTGTTCTCCTCGTCAAGAAGCTTGCCCTTCTACCCTCGAAGATTCTAGAGGTCTTTATACCTCTATCCTCTCGCTCTAACAATTACTTCTATCTACGCTTTTCTCATGAGCTCCTCTACCTAACCTTTGCTTTACTCCAATGCCCTTCCTGTCTCCCAGCGCTCTTTCGGACCTTCCGTATCTTTCCGCTCAGATCTCTAACTCAGACGAATAGAACCCCTACTGACATCAGTCCTTCGGACTTCTGTGGTCCACACCTATCGTATCCTTTCGATCTCTTTGCTTCCAGGCGAATGGTATCCTTGCGATCGTGAGGGACATAGAGGCTTCGTTTGCTATGCTGCAAACGCAGGTGCCTTCGTATCTGTAGCCTCTTAGCTGTCTTCGCACTATCGATGG
>MU122482.1:0-36808 GCA_014904905.1 Wilcoxina mikolae CBS 423.85 | reverse complement strand
CATTCAGCCTGGACAGAGGCATTCAGCCTGGACAGAGGCATTCAGCCCGGACAGAAAATTATTTTGCTGATGAACTTTGCATCAGATCAATATCACAAAGAAATCTTCAACTGCAACTGGAGAATGGTATTTTGTTTACAATATATAGAATGAAATGACACCTGAAGACATCACTTTCAAAAATGGTTCAATGGTTCATGAAGGTATCTCATTTTTTCCTCTGCAAAACCCCTCAGCAATATCTGCCAGTGAGTATAACCTAGAACAAAAAAACCAATCAGAATTGTTTACACATGAAAAACACTTTTAGAACGATACTCTATGATTGTACAATAATGATCAACTTCAATTTAATAACTGACCGTAGGAAGTGTATAAATCATAACAGTTGATACCAATTGACAGAATTTGCAGCTCAGATTCTAGCAGTAATAGCGGTGCCAGGTTCACATGTCCCTGAAACTTCACCGGGCCTGCAGACGCACTTGATCTCATAAATAAACTTGGCATCGTAATTGCATTTGGACATGTGTGGGAACTTGACATGCAGATGCACTGGGTCTCGTGATAGCACATTACCTGGTATGTTCTCCTGGTAGAGAAGATAGGAACAAATCCTTTCATATATAGTAACATCGCAAAGTGCCTTTGCAGGATTGATTTTGTCATACATCATGATCACTTACTGGCAAGTGATGTACACATTATCATCCATATGTGGACATTTGTTCTGATACTATAATTGCTTTTAAGTCATCAGACATGATTCGCACATGGGGTGTCGTGATTTGCTGTCATTTCCGACCTTAGAGACACATACATCAACACATGCTATTTGCCAATTAACAAATATTTTAGACCAAATGCCCCCGAAATGAGTCATGGAGAGCTCAATTGACCATCACCAACAATTGGGAAAGCAAGAAAACCATGCAAGCGTAAACTCTGCCAATAGGGACAGAAGACAATGAATTATCAAAACTAGTGATTTCCACAATGTACTCACCGGAGGTCTGGATTAATCACGATATGCACAACAAATGCCAATTTGGCAATGATTATGAAATCTTTGACTGTGATAAAGGATAGAGTAATGATCGCCGAAACGGCTTCTGATGCATTATCACTGTCAAGGAATTTTGAGAAATGGCTGCTCTAAACAAGATGCTAAAAACAGTATTCAAACAGCAGGCCATAGAGTCAAACAATGTTTGCGAACTTCAGAAATGGTCTGCTGATCATGCCATATGCGAAGCTGTAATGAGTGTGCAATATGCAATTTTTACAATCGTCATCTCCTGACGATACTGTGATGGAGCCAAAATCTAGACCAGATTATCAATGTATTCCGCTCAAATTTAAACTCACACAACTACTTGTTTCCATTTCGTGGACATATCCAAATCAAATAACAGGATTCCCTCTTCCACTGCTTGATCAACCACAAAGATCAGATGCATGGGTAGAGGGCGATGATGGAGCATCCTAATGTGATACAGATCAAGCCATCGATACTGACCGCTGTTTGAAGGATTATGACCTGTTTGGGCACGAAATCAACAGAATATATGGTGATAAAGTTCCCCGCAGATGAGAGGTGATGAAGGCGTTAGATAAATACATGAAATTACTCAATAACCATGTTAGACCCGACGGGAACCATGAACAGCTAATTGGAAACAGGCCGGATGGACAATTCATGTATTATGAAAGCTATTGGCTAGCGACACAATTGTCGAGCTATTCCCTATACAACATGAAAATTGCCCAAGGTTGCTGGGAGCCTGCATGCAAGAGATGTCCCATGGTGTGAGACGCTACTTGAGCTGGACGAGCAAGCAGGTGCAGCAGGGGTAGTTGAGGCAGAAGAGTAACACATTGGCATTGTTTGCATGAGTGCGTCCATCTGTCTGAGTCACCATGGAAGGTGAGTGTCACAGTCATACCCTATTGTGATGGGGTGCGGGTGCCACTACTTCCGAGAATTCTTTCCTTCAATCAGATGATATTGAATAGTCTCAGAGAATGAGATCATTTTGAGCGATTTTAAAGACTATAGCCACTGATGATGGGGGGAGCATCCCTTCACTCAATCATGAGTTAGTTGAGGACTTCAGTGAGTCCAAGGACAAGATATTACCACCTCAACATATAAAGGCCATCGTATTGATCCCGAGCCCGTTCACAAGCTTCAATATATGTGTATCTATTACCTGCTGGATAATAAGTTGAGAACTCCAAAGGCAGAGTTCGAGACAAACCGGGCCAATCAATTCTTGAAGTGGTCATCAGCACCAGTGGCGATACTCATACATTTTTCAAGGACGTTAGACGGTGGCTTGGGACTCTGTGTGGACTATCAACCTATGAATAAGGGAAAAATTAATTATCCATAATCAATCCGATTGATTTCATAGATACTCCACCGGGTTGTCAGTAAAAGAATATTTATAATACCTGATCTTTGCGTTGTCCATTACATGTTTCACATGAATGAAAGGAACGAATTCATGATGGCATTCTGGACCCTGTTCAGTCAGTTTGAAAAGAAGGTCATGACATTCGGCCTGACAATCGAACTGGGTACTCATGAGGCTTTCATTGAGGATTGACCCAGTCCATCCATTGACGTCTCAGTCCTATATAACCCCTATGAATTCCTGATCAATTCCACTGATAACAAGGAGCACTATGAGAATGTCTGGACAGTACTGCAATGCCTACAGTAGTTCAACCTCTGCCCTGCAGAAACTGCCAATGTGGAAGCTCGGGTTTCGCCTATCACAGCTTCTGCCTTAATGGGGAAGGTCTCAGCATGGAAACAGAATGTATCACCATAACAGAAGATTGACGGAGCACCAAAGCATTGTGGGATGTGCAAGCAATTCGCAAGTTCACGAACAACTACCAGTGGTTCATTCACGAATTCTCCTAGGTTACCTTACCATACAGTAAATTGCTCAAATCCAATTGGCAGAATAGTACGTGGAAATAATCATCATATCAATGGTAGACATTCAGATCGATATTGGAATGTACTCGGGAAGCCGAGCTGGCTATTGGCAAACCCAGCAAGGCCTTCAACCACAAACAATTTCTGCAGCAATTCTACTATACCATACCAGTCGTTTTCCCAACTGATGTGACCTGCTTTGCGAATGCAGGCATCCTCAATCAGTTTGACTGTATTATAACCCTTTGGCAAGTGAATTGTCATACTGGATATTGCTGTGCAACTGAGCAGTACTAAGACCTGTATGATCGAGAGCTCCTTGCCGTCGTTAAAACTTTTAAGCAGTGGTATTACTATCTCGTAGGAACAAGGCACAAGAAATTAGTAGTGGGAGACAACATGTAGCTTGAGTGTTTCCAAACTTACAATGTGCTGCCGATGTGAAAAGCTAAGATATTGGCAATCTTCTCGGCTTCGGACTTCAGAATCATATTACTGGAAGGCATAACAAACAATGCCGATGGTCCGATTAAAAGATCGGCTATGGGACACGTGTCGGTCAGTTTTGGTGACCATGAAGTTCAACCCTACTATGAACATCTACCAGCGAGATAGAAAACATAGCATATTTTACCTTTGAAAGTCGATCTCTTGGGTTAGCAAATCTAAAACCCCATTGCCAGAGCCAATGCCAAAGCGGAAGACGAGAACCAATGGCCGGTGTTCCCTAGATCTCTGTCCATGAGGAGAGGATATATGTACCTGCGGATAATTCTCTCTGCGGTAAAGTGGTAAGTCTCTCTCATAACCACCCTTAGTTCTGACACATTGGAACTTTTTAGACTGCTAAGTAGTTCTCTAGGGATTTCAATTGGCCAAAGGTCGACGCATACATATGTAAATTAATCATTCTCTTTGCGAGATGTCACAGAATCAAAGCCCTGCAGCATGACCGACACAGTGTCAATATGCCACTGCAACAATCGTCACATGCCTGGTAGGGCTTGACCATAGACACCATCACCGAATTGCCAGAAACAACTGCGTCCTGATATCCGGGGATCCAAGTCATGGTTATTCGATGAACAGAGATGTTTACCTACCTACCCTGCAGAGAAGATATTGACTGACCAATGCTGGTCAGGCTCCTATGGGAATATGGAATCTGCAAAGGCGGCATCCCGGATAAGCTTGGCACCGAAGCGGATTAAATCGAAACAGATCAAACCGGAGCTAGATTTCCAGAGGGTTCGTTTCGCAAGAGTCCTAGCCACCAATGGTTCGATTTCCTTCGGCACGAATCAAACCATGCTCCTTGGCGCTTCGTAAGCGGTTCGTGGAGGATCCGGGGTCAAGTTCGGGACGTCACGATGGGTATCGTACAAGCTCATATGAGCTGATATGTGCTTCTCTGGTATTGCTGTTTACTTCGTGTCACAGATTCTACAAAAGCCGCAGTGCGACCGGTTTGTTACAAGCTCACACATCACCCAAGCTTTCTCATGGTCATACAAGGATCGATGTGCTTTTATAGTCGCCATCATCTCACAGTAGTCAATGTATTATTTACAGTCACACACTTGATTCACAAAGTTATTGATAACTATACACAAATACATAAGGTAGATCTTGGATGCACTTGAAACAGCCCTTGAACGCGATCAAGCCGGGGCTGGCTGGATACGATCGAGCTGTGCAGGCTCTCGACTGCGTTGACGCGATCAAGCCGAGGCTGGCTGGAGACGATCGAGCTGTGCTGGCTCTCGACTGTCTTGACGCAATCGAGCCGGGGCTGGCTGAAGACAGTCCAGCTGGGGTGGAGACGGTCGAACTGAGCTGGGAACGGTCGAGCTATACTGGAGATGTTCGAGCTGGGCTGAAGACGGTCGAGGTGGGCTGGAGACGATCGAGCTGGGCTGACTCCCAACTAGCTGAACGCGATTGAGCTGGGGCAGGCTGGTGATGGTCGAGCTGGGCTGGCTTGACGCGATCGAGCCGGGGCTGGTTGGAGACGGTCGAGCTGGGCTGGCTTCACGTGATCGAGCCGGGGCTGGCTGGAGACTGTCGAGCTGGTCTGGCTGGAGACTGGCCTGAAGCGATCGAGCTGTCGCTGGCTGGAGACGGTCGAGCCGGGCTGACACTCGGCTGGCTGGAAATGATAGAGCTGGACTGGATCGAGGCTGGCTGGAGTCTGGCTGGAGGCTGGCTGGAGGCGATCGAGCCGGGCTGGCACTCGAAGTTAAAACTCATACCCGGAAATAGAAACTTCTATGAGATAACGATACTTAGCATGTAAGGTTCGCGAACCGGTTCGCACAAATCCACAAATTTGACCAAAGTTCATGGCAAAACTCCAATTAGCTTAGTTGGATTCGAACTAGAATTGACGAACCTTAACCCTGATTTGATTCGTGCAAATCAAACCCGTTCGTCAATTTCCTCGAACTAGAGCGGTTCGTTACCAACACTAACATTGCCGGATAACATTATCAGTAATAGGGGAACGAAATTCATGAGCTGATTCTTGACAATGGTCTGAAGGCATAGAAGAATTAAACACATACTTACGAAGCATTTTATCCGGAGATGGACAGGCAGACGGAACGCCACAATTAGATGATGATGCAGTATCTCCAGGCCTTCCGCAAGTACCTGCAGGTAAACTAGGTGGACCATATAGTATTGGCATAATTTCTCTTCAATGATGCTGTGCGTGCTGCAATAAGGAAGTCCCCCTTTTGACCAACTATTACCTCCACCAGACGATGCAGTTCAACGTACACACAGACAACGTCCAAGCCTGCCTGAAGTCAGAAGGCAAAGGGGACCCTTTGATAAGCGCCCTGGAGGAGATGCACCGAATTCTGAGATAAAAGTAGCTAGTTCCTCAAGCCCTCCACATAAACTACGCCAGTGGCAAAGAAAAAATACTCGAGATCAGTGATAACATCTGCTTTTGTACTCGAAAATCAAGACAACCACAATATTCAAAGTGTTGGATTACAAGTCTCAAGGTTCATTAACAGTGATAAACATCATCAATCAGATTGCCTACAGATTGGACTTACCAAACACGATGTGTATACAGAGAATGTTTTACCTCACCCTGCTTGATTACCAATTCCTCCATGCCTCCTGACAGAAGCATTCTTAACCACAGCTGACAATTGTCAGTAATATGAAATAATCGTAGGTTGCTAGGATTCCTGATTCCAATTGATAATACCGAAAGTTACACTGTTATGTTTTATGGAACGGTTAAAGCACACAAGCACAATCAGGGAGCCTGCATAGAATGTTCAGAAGTATCAAGAGCTTGTTAACGGCTTTCCTCAGAAGTTTCCAATAAAGCCACATATAAAATTAATGTTTGTGAGGTGGACTTGGAGGAATCCAAGTATATTTGGAGTATCCTTCATGCACCCCATCTTGCTTATGATTTTTGTTTTATTTGAATCATGTCCGGTATTATTACCATCAGCACGGATATAACTTGTGTCACAAATGGTATAGTTTCTATATCTGCCGCTTTCACCATCATGAGGGCCTGTTGGCACCAATCAGTTGCTAGAAATATGGAAACATGAACAGCGCACCGCACATAGTCTTGTATTACTTGATCTATAAATATATATGGTGCAGTGGAGGAGGTCTGCCGAAAAAGCTGGGTATGATGAAATTGTGGTGCAAGGGACACGTCACCCTGTATCTACTCTTGGCTTGCTGGTCCACCTAGCTTCAAGTGCACATGGCTCCAATGTATACTTGGCCTAGTAAGTGCATTTGGCCTCGTCGTTGCACTTGGCCTTGTAAGTGCACCAGGCCTTGTAAGAGTACTTAGTTGCCAGATGAACATGGCCTTGTAAGTGTGCTTGGTGGTTGAGCCCAGGTAAGTGAACTTCATTTATAGTTACCGTACAATGTGCCTTTGCACAGACCCATTTATCTACTTTGCAATTGATATTAAGTTTATCACTGACTGCAGTTTGCCACTGTATTCACACATATCCATCAATACAAGGATGTTCTTACTTATACTAGTCCGGAAAATCTTCATGTCATTCCATGTTATAATCATTGCAGGACTGGAGTTGAGATCCTAGGCTAGGCCCCCGAGTCTGTGCACCATATCAGGCAAAAGATGCTTGGCTCTGTATGATGATTCCGGGTGACCTCCAAAGATTGCATCTATCAGGCGTACGGCCGCTTACTTTGTCTCTTTGTGTAATGTAATCAATTAGGTATATATGTTTTTTCTATCTGACTTGCAATCAATTAAAACTATACACTTCACACAGTACAGCATGGATTTCACGAGGTCAATGGCCACATGGCTTTGTGTGCAATTTGCCTAGCCCATCTCCGTGGTATCAGGTGAATCACACCACAGTGCAGATTGCCATGTTGTCAAGGGTTTATATATTTGAAAGAGAAATTCACCTACCACAATTAAACATAATGGCTGACAGATCCACAAAATTACATAGGAGATACAATCAATTCTTGAAATCTAGAAAATAGTGTGGTTGCCAATATCAAAGCAGATAACAGTCATGGAACAGCGAACCCGGCATTATTGGTATGAACCAATCATTAGCTTGGATGTTATGCAAGTTCAATGTATCTGAGAGTCTATGATCAGAACATGCAATTTGTTCAAAATTAGAGGATCACTGCAACAGATTGACCAAAGCTTCAAAATATAAAAAATGCAACAATTTCAAAGGTTATTATTATGATGCCTGGTCTGGCAAAGATATTCAAAAACATTTCCAATCAATGATATTCAAAGTTCCTAATAGTGACCCAAGATTGAGCAGGAGAAACAAGCCATAATAATTATTCAAACTTGAGGAAATTGGTTGATTTATTCTTACTGAGCGAAATACCAATATAGGGTTACCATATCGCCTACGGTGGTTGTTTAAACAGGCTGACTTGTACTATTGAATCAGAAGATGACAAATACATACCTGGAGATATTATTGACGAGTGGACCATGAATCACACGATCAATAATAATAACTTTCATATGCAATCCATAATGACTGTAATGTTTGAGAATGTTTAATGTAACTGGGGACAAATTTTGATATGGAACATATCTGATGTTGAAATGGCAAATAGCATGTTTGCATCTGGGAATAAATATCTACAACATAAAATGTAATTATTCGGATGAGATGTGTGTGATGTAATCAAACAGAATGACTCAAAGGACTGAGGAGCTAAACCTCACATGATACTACTTATCTCTAAATCCATTGAAAAACATTATTTAAGATATGTCTGAAATAGGAATGATGCTTATCACAGCATAAATGGTCAATTTATTTCACAAATTATACTTAATTAGCCACTTTGATTAAACCCTGGATGTTGACTATGTTGATAGGGCTTCTGTTAGTAAATAGTAGATAGAGCAATTCTTAAAGTACATAGAACACAAATTTTGATCCAACATAAACACTTTAAATCAAGTCAAGATCAAGAATACACTTATCAAATATACTGCCTAATTCACACCAGTCAGCAATTGTTTTTATATCTGTTCAAAATATATTTTTGTTTTTGAGTGATGATGAGGAGGATTTAACACCGACACACATAATCAAAACATTCACATCATTCATAGAAGGGAATCAACCAATCATTCTTCTAGTGTATATGATTTGCCAGAATGTAAGCTGTATACTGGGTCCAGCTGATGACTGGAATTTATTCAACATACCATACTCCTCATATGGGTATATTTGAACTTTACTGATAATCTTATATATATCCCCAGGTCAATTGACATATAATCCCATTTGCAACAATATTTATTAAATTGGAATCTATATTCATATGGGACTAAACACTACCTTACTTTGTCTAATACTTGGTGTAATTATTAACAACAAGAATCGTATGATTGAACTTAACTAATATGGTGCCCAATGTCTGAGATCATATTAATCAAATTGTTTATAATTAATACACCAAAATGAAATAGATCAGTAGTGAATTCTGGAGACTTGATGTATCAGATTAGCGGGGACAACAGTAGTGTTTATAAACAATATACACCAATTTCGCCAAGGGAGCACATTGCCTTATCTTGATCATTCTTCAATGTGCTCTAGTGGAAGTCAGCACGTTTATGTGCTTTGTTGCAACTGAATGCAAGTAGGCACAACACATTGTATTGTCTCACATATGCCACACAGGGTTAGAGTATAGGCCATCATTATTCTGTGTAGTGATATAATTTGGTGGAGGCATAATTAAACAATTGGAAAAGCACTTCGAGAACATATGTTGTGCAACAGTTTGAAAGATCAAATCAAGGTTTCACAGAAAGGAGACACATACAGACTGCACCTAAAGATATTGAAAAGGAAAAAAAAAATCAAGGAAGAGACTGAGGACAGACTACTACAGAATATGATCAAGGACAGTGGTCTTTCAAAGATACAGCCAGGGAGTAAAACGTTTTGGTGTACTCAGAGGGCATCACCTCTATGCAACATGCATATAATATGTTCCTATTAAAAACAAATAAAAATTGTGAATAAACAGGATACTATAACATTGATCTTGTGGGCTGTAACCTATGATAGCACTGTATATTCTTCAAAATGGGAATATATTAAAACCACCACTATTGCATCGGTACATGTTCCTAACTGGTTTCCGAACCTCTGTACCTCATGATGGTCGGATACAGAAGATCTGATATTATACTGGTTAGAATGTCTATCTGTGTTGTGCGGAATGCGATTTGAAGAACAAAAATTTGTTTCACTGCAAGATGGAAATGAATGACAGAATTTGGTATGATTCAGATGATCCGATATCATACATACCACTGAATAATCAGAAGTTTATGCTGCAAATTAGATCTCTCATATGATCAGACATGTAGAAATATCGTGACCCAATATATTTGTAACTGTTATAAAGTAAATGGCAGGCAATATAGTTGAGACTCAGAACGGAAAACGGAACAAACAAGTATGAAGAGTTCATTAAAATTGTTATATTTCTCTTCTTGTGAGTTGTTTAGAAAGGAATATAAATATATTATTCGACAATCTGTGCGGTTGTTTGGAATAACCATTTTGAAAATTGATCATAGATATTGAGTCAGGATACCATTGACTCTACATCACCCAAACCAATATCTGATTCATATGTATTGAGTGAACTCTTAAATAAATACTGTGCAACCTTTGGGAATTCAATACAGTCCAACATTTCTTCTAAAATCTATCTAAAATAAAATTAAGATAATCAACAATATATGATTGCTCCTGAAATATCCAGTGGTAACATATCATTTTAGGTATAAATAATGTCTAATGGCACTAATCATTGGGCTTGCATCAATGCTTTGGTGTAATGACGATGGCAGGAGCACTTGGCAGTGTAAGTTCACTTGGCCTTGTAAGTTCACTTGGCCTTGTAAGTGGACTAGGCCTTGTAAGTGCACTTTGCTGGCATGTGCATTTGACTATGTAGGGTCCTTGACAGCTAAGGCGGTGTATGCTCTGTACATTTAAAGTTACCTTGCGAAGTGCTTTTGGTATGCTAGTGAATATCTTACTTACCTAACCTTATAATTGGTATCTTTATCTGTTATTCCTATTTGCAACCGTGTGTACATGTATCTATCCATACAAGTACGTACTACCTTAAACCATAATTGCTTTTTAGTCAAGAGCTATATATCACACATGGGATATGGTGATTACGCATTTTGATGCGTCAGATCCACAATACTAACTATCGCAAGATTGTAGATATATCATCAGATATCATCCAAAATACTTACTTGATCATAGTAGGGTCGATTCCGAAATGGTTTATATAACAACCTGGCTTGAAATTGAGTATAACCTGCGATTAAAATCAATCTCAAGACTCAAAATATCTCTATTCACAACCTACAATGAATATCACCAATACAAAGATGAATAATCCCAGACAATAAAGTCTATTGACTAAGGTGGAGATTAGTGTGAAGTCAATTTACCCTGAGTGGTGTGTTACTTACTCCACATGACATATTAAAACCTGTCATAACACCACACTTTGAGCGCCCTACAATCATCCAGTGTCAACAAGTATTCCAATGTTGCGTCTATTGACTACCACAGAGACCATTCCAAAGCGATCCAAAGAGTAACATTACTGACTGCAATCGTTATATGTTGACACATATAGTCTTCTGACCTATATGTGTCGAAGCTTGATAATTAGACCTAATATAAGTCAGTTGAACATGTCGGTGTCGAATCAGACATTATTCAGGTTTCAATTGACTCCGAAGCAATGCGTCACTCGCAATAATAGCCACTAATAAAAACACTTGGAAACATGTTCAATGGGATCCATTGCCTGTGAACAGATAACTGCGAACAATTGAACCTGATGGAGCATAACATCAATGTCACACATCATTGACGAGATGCTTACATGTCGATTAATTGATTATCATTCCTAAGGTTTGTCTCAAGGTAACAATTCCTCCAATTGGAGTTGAATAATATCAACTGAGTCAATTCTGAGACGATTTGGAGACCTCGAAAGACATTGGACGAGATAGATCCTGAACGTATGACTGATGGATGGCAACCTGTTGCACTGATCGAAATGTTAGCGTAGTCTTCATCGATGATTCCATGATGATTGTCGATTCATTGGTCATCTATTAGTTACTTCACAATATATTGGTTGCATGAAGTTCGAGTATGGCAAAAAGTAACCTATGTTAAAAGCATTCAATCAAGTACAATTGAAGATTACCTTCTAACAATCTGACCAGACACTCCGAATCACACTTACAACGCTTAGTATCCACAAACAGACTTCATGATAACCTATGGTGTGTCAGCATACAACGCAAGTACATTTACGAAGAAAGACAACCGACTGTCAAAGTTCAAACCCTGATACAGCAGCCGCATTTGCAGATCTTTAAGCAGATCAGATTGGGACATATAACCCCTGAATATTCTGAAGTGTTAAACATATCAAAGCCGATACTTGATTGTGCGATTTTACGAGGGGGATAAGCAAGTACCAAACACAAACATAATCACCACTCCAATGTCGTATCAAATAGCGTCAATGGACCTATACTCTCATTCAATCCCTGATCAGGATTGGAACATGGATATCCTTCTGTATATAGGAGAATGAACAACATTTATGTTGTCAACAATGCCATCATGAGAGACATACATGCGATTGGCCCAATGTGCCTCGCAGTTCAGTGACGTGATAGCCTTTGGGTGCCTCTAATGGCCGCATATGACAGGGTAACCGCTCAACCGCACGGTATATAATCAGCTCGTGCGAGTGCTCTTGCATGATTGCGATAACCGTACCTATTGAGTCTACCGCATTCTCGAATCCAGGTTTCGACCGTATCTACACACTTATATGAGGCTGTACACGGACGTACGCCTTTACACTGTTATCGCTCATTAGTAATTGGATATGTTTCGCTCACGAGATTTTGTGAATTACCACTTTTCGACGCGTTACTGCTCGCTATCTATCATCGAGAAATCACACGCGATCTATCATCGAGAAATTCTAGGAATCGACGAGAGATTACCTCGAGATATCCTACGGGTCTAATTACCCCATTTCTTGACGCGTTGATACACACGCCAGACCATCCAGCCAGACCGTCTAACTCCACGCGAAGTAGAGTAGGCGGCAGGAAGCCCAAGACGAAATAAGATCCAAAGACGAAGTAAGACCGAAAGACGAGCATCTCGGTTCAGTTCTTGAAGCATGTTTATGGTGTCGAGGCTGCTCAGGTGACTCGGGCTACCGCTACACAACCCGGCATTGATCTCCACCCAGGAATTGATGGGCAGGTGGTGTTGTCTGTGAAGGAGAGTCGAAGGACGAAGCAATGTCGAAGGGCAACCAAAAGTCGAAGGGCAACCGAATGTCGAAGACGAAGGGAAGAGTAGTGCATGACGTTTGGTGTGATGACCGTACCTAGAAACCGGATTTTAAACGGACACGATCACGATGATCGTTTGCATGGACGTGTACCTTAGCAATTTGCACGGAAGTGCACCTTATCGTTGGCACGGAAGTTCACCTGCATCAGAATACGAAGCGCGCTTGACGATTACATTCCTACGATCTGAGCGGAAGCTGCGAAGCTCACGTACGCATGTCAGCATTGCACAGACCAAGTCCACTTATGGAGAATGATTACTCGAATGGTACTGAATGGACCTTTGATTGGACTTACGAAGTTCCCGCAAGGCGGGCTTGCGAGGGCACAACCTTTGCGAGAGCTAAGGTCAGTTGATTGATTACATTGTAAGTTCGATCTTCTCTTGGATGCTCACAAGTTAGATTATCGACGAACCACATACAATCGATGGGTAACGAGAACTTTGAATCAGTCAATGACTTCCGACGCGACGCCGATTCACAGCCCTGAACCTGCACGATGAAAGCTACGCTATGCCGAGGGCTTGGATTTAGAGATCTGGAGATCTGGAGGTTACTGGGATCAATTGGACGTTTCCTTCCTTCTCTTCTCTTCTTATTGGATCTCGGCCTGGTGCAAATGGCGTCGGAACGGGTTTTACCACCTACCACTTGAGGTGGACTTTCCCCGTGCGCCTGATCCACCGAAAGGTCACCCTCGAGTGACACTGATCGGCGGCGGGGTTTACGAGGGCGTACGAGTGCGTACGAGCTTGGATTTGTTTCTTCTTCTCTTCATGTACGGGTATGAAGCCCAGGAGGTCTGCAGATAAAGAGAATATAATCAGCTGTGCGAGTGCTCTTGCACATCATCGATAACCTTACCTATTGAATCTACCTCATTCTCGAACCACATTTGGAACCCTATCTACACACTTATTTTAGGCCGTTCACGGACATACTCCTTTACAGTGCCAGAAGACAAGAGTTTCGGTACAATGCCTCGAGGACTTCGCTCCGGTTGACAAATCGGGGGTACTGGTCGTGCCTATTGATCACGACCTGTTTCAAGGGTTGCCTTGCTTCAAGGCTAGGAATCGTGAGGTTAACTGGCTAGTCCAGTCGACTTCTAGCTCTGCGCGCCCCCAGCAGCGATGCAAGTACACCGGCGGCCACCCAGGTGACATCATAACCTCCACAGGTGACCAACAAGCTTAGGCTAGTTACAGGAGTGCGGTGAAGTATATACGTCCTGTGTAGTGTTGACAACGAACCGTCGGAAGGTCGTACCATTGACGAACCGGTTCGGTTCAAGCGAAGCTGATCCTTGCCAAGCCATTCGCCGCAAACCCCACCATTTCGGCCCACAATTTCGAACAACAATAAGTAATTGAGTTCTTGTCCGTATCTAGTGATCTACGGCGCAATTTGTAGCTGAGAGTGAGCTCTTTTGAACGCGTTAACAATCGGGGCAATCTGTGAAGAACTCGCGTGCTTATTGTGGTTCGAGAATGAATGGTTCGCGAATCAATTTGTGACAAACCGGCTAAATCCGACAAAACGCGGATTGAACCCGAACCGAATCCCTGCTCGGTTGGATCCGTCTCGAACCGATCCGGTTAGTTTGCAACACTAGTCCTGTAACATCTTCTCGGAGCCACCGCATTCGAGAGTCTCTTAGCTAGCGACAAGATTCTCGTGGCTTTCATCATGCGCATTGGCGATTGCAAAGGTTTGCTGTGAGCTTCATCGAAGGTATCATCAATGGTGAAAGAAGCACCTGGAGCTGGACGAGCGAGAAGGAGCAGCGGCAGTGGTTGCGGCCCATGACTAACTTTGACAGTGCTTGAACGACTGCTACCGTCTTGCCGACTCAAGAACGGAGTTCACCGGCTGCAGTGCATTGGTAACATTTTAGACAGCCGTTATACCTGTGGCTCCTGATTTTCGCTACATTTCAGATACTAACGTGTGCCGGTGGGGCAGACGAGACCGACCAGGTAGAATCGATGAGAATTCACACTGCATTAAGTCGTTGACAGAGCATTGACCTCAAAAGAGGGAAATCACCGTTCAGGAATCTGTGCAACCATTATTTTGCTTATATTTGAACCAGAAGTGCTGGAACGATGACCCATCATACCACAGACCGCAAGTGCACTTGGCCTCGTAGGTGCACTTGGCTCACAGCGGCACATGGCTCGCAGCCGCACTTGACACACAGCCTAACTTGACTCGCAACCGCACTTGACTCGAAGCCGCACTTGGCCCTGCCTACGGCTTCACTATTGACCATCTGGAAAAAATAATGAACACCAACGATGACCTGCCGAGACAGTCTGAATATGAGATCGTCTGTGAGAAGCCTGTCGGACTCATTTTGGCGAACCTGTCAGAGGAACCCTATGATGACCTCCTACCTCTGTTAGAGAACGCCCAGAATACCGACTGATTTGACGTCGACATCTTGCCATACCCCAATGGCCTGTGCCGAGGCCACAACCGAAGCCGAACAGGCGAGATATTGAAGTATCATCGCTGGAGCTCTGACCTATGAGGGCAGAATATATGTCTCTGCGGACAATGCTCCCTGCGGTAAAGTGATAAATCTCTTTCATGACAACCCTCAGGTGGACACTTTGGATCACTGAAAATTGCTCAATTAGCCTCTTGCCATTTATAATGGCCTACGATAGACATGTATACAAGGAAGTACTTGAGGCGCTCGAAAATAATTCAGGGGCTGCGATATAAGCCAATAAGATCAAGTCCGAGTTCACCGACAAGCCTGGGAGAGAACGGAAGCTAAATGCCTACGCTACTGATCTTCATCACAGAATCAGATATTCCGCCGAAAGCACTGAATGCGGAACCAGCTGCAATCATTAATGGACGTATGAAATGGCTACTGTGTTGAACCATCAGAGCTGAGAGCGCGAATGCATCGAATGAGATATATCAATGAACAAATATGCTGAGCAATTAGCCTGAACTAAACAAAGACATGACGATAATCGATTTATTTCACAGCAGATAATGGTGATTAACTTAATCAGGCTTGATTATAGGGTGTCCGCCCGACTGATAGGTTCGGAGGCGTATAGTCTATGCATGCCCACTACTTTTATCGATTCGGGAGTCAAAGGCATGGAGATTGACTGCCTTGATGCACCAGAGCGTAAGCATGTTTGGTTACTTTGTGAGTACGACCTTATGGCACACTTAGGAGTTAGATACTGCAACTTGAATAAGCATGGAAGAATACATGTTCACATATGATGACTGCAATCGAGTGCCAACCGAGGCCAACACAAGTCATTCTAACTACAGCCGAATGGTCAAGGCCGAGAGCGGTGGCTATAATCGATAAGGTCTACCATGTACTTGGATATTCGAAAGTACAGCGACATTGAAATCATATTATTTGGAGAAGCTTTCAACAGCAACGGCTATGCACAAGATAGGTACATCATGCAATTATGCCAGTTCACTGTTGCAGTGATGCATTACCTGCCACGATGGCCTGACCCCTGAAAAAACATGCTCGAATGCATGCAACAAAAGAAATCTTATATCAACCATTAATTGGATAGTCGGATGTCAAGGTCAGCAGATATCAGTGCTGGTCAATCAAGCCGTGTTTAACCAATGCGGCAATAATGTCTTCGTCAGGAATATTAAATGTCAACTGCGATATATCGATGTGAAAGGAAGCCTGCAAGTTATGTAATGGCATTTACCGATTCCAGCACCATCAACCTAGCACCTATGGGGATCAATTATTTGGATTTGGAGATGAAATTTAAGGATTCAGGGTCAATTGAACGTTTCTTTCGCTTCTCTTACATGTTTTCATTTCTAATAGATCTTGGTACTGTATAATTGGCGTCGGTACTATTTTTACCACCTACCACTGGGGGTGGATTTCCCCATGCACCGAATCCGCCATCAGGTTGCTGTGATGGCACCCATCAATCTTGTGACTTTTGCTGATGTTCAAACACGTACGCATCTGATCTTATTCCTCTTAGTGTATAAATATATGTTGCAGCCCACAAGGTCTGCAGATGTAGAGGATAATTAGGTAATGGCAATCTCAGGAGCGCGTGGCCTCATAATGGCCCTGGGCTCACTGTCGCACCTGATCTGGTAAGTGCACATCACAGCCGACGCCGGATTCGGGACCTTCTTATATAGTTACCTCGTGATGTTTCATTGGCACGCTTGCGATTATCTTACTTACCTTACCTTGCATTGGATATCTTTATTACTTATTCTTGTTGACGACTATATCTTCACGTATCCCCCAATACTAGGACTTATGTCATTGCACTTGGCAGGAGGTAATCAACCAGTTGAGTTGACCCAATGACAAGCATATACCTGCCATACTTATACTCCACACACGTGGGCAATTGCAAAGCAGCAATTTACTTTTGTACATAGTTCTCTAGTTTAATAATCTGTCAATCAACATTGACGATCATGACTACTTGTAGAACTTGATATGAAACCATATTCGGATGTACGGCCTTATATAATCTATCAATGAAAGTTTGTGCTATAAAATAGCTACTGCGTATGCAGTGACATGACCAATACATATGATAAACTTTTCAACCTTGATTGTTGAAGATTCAGTTCTATACTGTCATATTCTGCAACAATTGATCACAACTGTCCATATCATTTCCAATTGAACAATAGGACTTTTGTTTACATTGAAATAAATAAATATATGTATTTCATAGCATCCGGTTCAGAATTCAAACAGTCGCAATACATATATTATGTACCTGTGTGTCATTGCAGGTAATCACACATGAATGTTGAACATTTTGACACAGGCATTACAATCTGGGCCAACAAATCGGGTATATTTCTACTGGTAGCCCTGACCATGAATCTCACTACCCCTGGATTCAATGCAAATCAAAATCGGAGTCTCAAGGCTAGCAACATTGTCAAAGTTATTGATGACTTTTACTATTGCAAACTGGTATATTTATAAGATATCAATATCATGTGAAACTTCATTCAACAATAATTTAAAGGGATCAAGCAAGCAGAATTCAAGAATACATAGTGATGGCAAGGAACGTTTGGAAGTTCATACCATTGACACTCTGGTTGCGTTCTAGTTTTGCAGATCCCTTCCAAGCCATTGGCGTTACATGCCACCAGTTTGACCAACAATTTCAAATGAAAATAAGTAAGCTAGTTGTTGTGCGATTGGCTGGATTTTTGCTTTATGGAATGGCTTACAACATGCGGTTCAAGATTAATCAAATATCATGCGGAGTGAAAAAGAACTGGCTTACCAAATGTCATCTTCAGTTTTAGGATTCTTGCAATGTTCAAGTTCAACACTGTAGTTCGAGTCGAACCTCAGATCTAATATAGATCGATCTGCGCAGGGGTCCAATCCACCTAGAACTGATCCCCTTCGTTTCTAAGAATAGTACTAATACACAATGTTTGTAAATATATATTTCCACTTCTCAGATACAGGGTTTGAAGATGTAACTTATAATGTACTAGAGATGTGGATACTGAAGAATATACTGCATCCATTGATACTTTATGTCATTTGTCCCCAGTCTGAAAATACATCTTGCCTGCCACATATTCAAATTTCATAGCCTGCCCACAGAGAAATTTGAGAAGCAATATTGCAAAAACTCATTGTTGGAAATATTCCTTGCTGCAATCAGGTATTGTCATTATTCATACAACCATAGGAGAACAAGTGTATCAGGTATAATAAAATCAATAGTATTAATGTCAAATGATTCACATCTGATCAACAGGAATTAAAGCAATGTCTTCAGTTCGGAAGGTTTAAATAATATGTGGTATCATTTGTTGGATGAATTAGAGATTCAGGAATATAACATTGTGAAGTATTGAACTTGCCATTGATTTACTGAATACGAGACTGTATGCATATAATATAATGTAGATGCAGACATGTGTATTATGGTGGATATGGTTACAAAGAAGATGAAATGATTCAGTTGAGCAATTCATATTCACAATCAACACTGGCATCTAAATGCACATCTGTGGGTGATTATTTAAATGTTACTTATGCAATTCCGGTGAATGAAGTACAGCTGTAATACATGGGCACCTGGAATTCAAATACACCTGTGGGACAGGAGTACTACCAACAATCTTCACACAAGTGCTCTTGTAAAACAAGCACACCTGGCCGGGAGATAAAGAGTGGTGACTATATCAGCAAACAATCCGAGTTGGGTTTGGTGTCTTTATATGCACCAAACACTCCCACAGTTTCCAATGGAACTTGTGGCTTGCGTCAGTGGACGATACGAGCTTCGGGTCTACTACTGCAATTTAAGTTCCAACAGCTATTCTACACATGGCCGTGGCAATTAAGAGACACGCCATGGCAATGATGAAGAAATGTATACATGTGAAATACAATCGCCATTTGATTTCAAGCAGGCAATTTCATATTGCCCAACAGTCCATATTCACTAAGTAACTTACTGACAAATCACCTTGGTTAACCCTGCATCATTGTATTTTACTCTGTTCACATTACACCATCATCGCCATATCCAATCTTTATGTTATATACCGTACAATGTTTTCAATTGACTGCAGAAATCTGGACATAGTTCTATATACATTGTACTTTAGGTCAATTACCTCAAACCAATACCACACATGAAAAGTGTCCACTTGTTTCTTTTTGTATTGATTTTCCATGCAATATGATTTTGTTGACATGATTACTACTGCAGATATGACTTATATACAGTTCAATTGCTTCACGTATTTCACATTACAATGTTAAGGGTTGTCAAAACAATATGGTACATTGTAATACTATTCTTGCTCAAAGGCGTTTATGCAGTTTGTTTCTTCACCTGCATTTTTTCCTTTTTTCATCTGATCCACTTTCTTATCTGACTCATCGACAATCTTCACCTCTAACATCTCCTTCACCTGAAATTCTTTATTTTTAAGCTGCTCCCCATTGATAACATTGTCATGTCCATTTGGGCGATTGTGTCACTGACTTCCATAATTGCCCTAAGGACATTCAACTATATCAGTATTTTTTATATAGCATCTGAATTTCCAATCAGATCACATTGATAAAAATATTGGCATTGGTCGTCACAAAGATGCTCAGCATCAGGTGAAACTTGTTTTTTGGTCACAACATGTTCAATATCACAAGAGTTATTTGCAACGGGTATTTTTGGAAGGTAATGGTATAAGGAGCCATTCTCCACCGCAGGGTCATTGTAACGAAATCAATTAGTGGCTGTCAAGTTTGGAGCTACCGCTGTCAGTGGTGTAGGGATCAGCTTATTATGGTTGGCAATGATCTGGCATGAAATAAATTATTCAACTCAATCATTAGTTAGTCATAATATATTCCTTGCAAGCTTTTCCAACACACCATATTCCTGATGTATAGATCTCGAGATGTCAGTACAATACATTCAGTAGAATGAACAAATTGATGTCACGAGGGTTGTTTTTCTGTAATAATTGACATTGGTAACAACTGCCTATGTCTGTTAGGAGTCTTTATCTCTGTCTTTATACACTCTCCTACTACCCAGTGCAGGGAGGTTGCAAGGAACACAATGATAGGTATCGTAAAGGTCCCAAGGCTGCAATTATACATGCCTTTGTTGAGTTCCCAACAATTTTATTTTTGTTCCAAAAGACAAAAACACATAATTTGAGATATCACTTTGGCAGTAACTGCCAAAGAGATATTCTGAAATGGTGTGACAATTCAGGAAATAGACAATGAGCAAAAATACTATTACTGCACATCATATGACTTCTTACAACAATCAAATATCAAAAGAATTCGGGCCTTCCTCACGATAAGACAATCTATTCAGGCTTAGTCAGAGTTGCAGGAACATGTTTTACAGTTGTGACAAATATGATAGTTGCACCTTGTATGGACAATTGATGACACTCGGATGGAGTTGCACCATCATCATATAGATCTGAAGAGTTGAGTCTGCAACAGAGAATATCGTTGATGTCTTATACATTTTGGGTTGCATTATTCTCGGGTAAATGTTATGATCCCTTGCTACCCTATATTACTTACATATCCTTACCTACATTATTAATTTTCTCCAATTAACTTGTGTTAGTGCTGGCAGTTACATAACTTGTCATATCATTTACCAAGTCCATGTCTTCATTGGGCAGGAATGGTTTTCACTTTGGCCTACGAGACTCAATGATTTCTGGCAAATGATGGGCGGTTGCTGGGTTCTTATTTTCAGAAGATGCAATTTCCTTGTTAGCAGTTCGTAATAGGTCTGAATTATGTATAATGTTTTTTGGGCAAGGGTAATGATAATGGGACACTTAGCTGTGGCAATTTGTGTGATGTGATACACATCCATGGTACTGGGCTGGTCACGGTCTCAATCATTGACAATAATCGTATTGAAGATAGTTACATTGCAAATTAGATATCTTGTGTTGGTGGCATTGGCAATGTGCCAGGACTCTGATCAGTTCCTGACCCAAAGTTCGGAATTCCCTTACAATGAGAAGAATATATCTCTGTTACATTGACAATTGAAACACTTTTTGTTTGGTTAATCAGGTGATTCGGGTTATGGTGAGACAACAATTGTCGCTGTATAAAAGGATATACAACAGCTTATCGGTTGATACATATAGATACGGTTGCAAATGGGAATAAGCAATATATGTCAATTGTTCAGTAAAGGAGTAACATAATCGCTAGCATACCAAAAGCACTTTGCGAGGTAATTATATGTGATGGTCGCTTACCCAGTCTAGGCAACCAAGTGCACCTGGCACCACCATTAAATTGTAAGAAAGTTAGGCCTCATATAGATAGACACATGATGATATGGTTGGAAACGGGAAACGATAATAAAGTAATTCAATTCTAAAGTGAGTCAGTATAAAAGTAAGAAAGGAAGACAATTGCTAGTGTGCCAGAAGTACTTGGCGACGTGAGTACGTATGAAGCGCGCTTATCCGGAATCTTTTGCCATGTTCACTTAAGTGGGTAAGTGTGTCTATGAGCCAAGTACACTTACAATGCTAAATGCACCAGGAGCTGTCATTACAATGTTTGGAATGCAGTCTAGAATGCCACCAAGCAGTTGTTTTACCTTCTTACCCTCTCTTGAAATTTTGACTTTTTGATTAAGCAGAATGTAACTTAAAGACTTGGTGAGTATTACTATTTCATTCTGAAGAAGCTATTGAGCAGGATGGTTTGGTAGTGGATATAGTGAGTAACATTCACAGTCTTTTGATATAGCAGTACAGATATTGGTTAATGGAAATCTACTGTGGTGGTGAAACAATATCAGAAGTCATTTATGCAATGATTCCTTGTGTAAAGCAGAATAGTATCTCCAATGGTGTGAATATTCAATTTTGAGACAAATATATTCCTGTAGTATTTGGAATGACAACTTTCAAAATTGTCTGAACAACATTAAGGATTGTCAATCTAGTTATATTGGTATGAGTGCTGTCGGAGACTGAAGCTGTATAATTGAATTACAGTTATATACTAGTGAACAAAAACATAATCCAATAATACCAACATTTATCTTTACAACTGCTGTAGTAGCTCTAACCTTTCCACTCTCTTATCGCTGCTAGCTGAACAAACAAGCTGCCACACAAAATCAAAACAAAATATCTGAACTAGAAAAACCCAAAAATAAACTAGATGAGACACAAATCTCAAATAGCACAAAAGCAAGACCAGAAAAAAAACAACCCATGCCATTTTTCATAGATGACCTGCAAATGGGTTCAATGTTGCCTTCCATTATCTCCTTTTGTGGGCACTTGACTGTCTCACTGCTGATACTGATACACTTGTCTCCTGTTGCTCAAATCCAAATTGTGCAGCTGGGACTTGAAATATGGTAATAGTTTGACAGCCTAGTTATATAAGACTTGCCTGCAATTTGACAGCATCAAGTATTTTCATTGTTTCAGGTGGGGAGAGCATTACCAAATAAATGACCTGCAGGGATGTTAAAATTACATTTGGAGTTGTCTTTTTCATATGTTTCCTTTTCAGGATGGCGAACTGCCTCAATATATTCAATATCTGGCAAAATATATTAAAGAACAGGATTGGTTTCTTAATACCATCCAACAGAGTCATTGATGCGACCCAGTTGAATAAAGTGTACATTCCCTTAATTATACTACAGAGGTGTAAATCGGTGGCATCAGCAGGTATTGGGTTGAAAATAGTTGCGATTTCCAAATAATATATTATTATTCAAATTGTCTATTTATCTTTAATTAGAGTCATGGTGATAACATCAGTGGTGGACTTACCTGTTAGCATATTATGTCAATCAGATTAATGGAGTAAATTATTGTAGTACGATTGGTAAATATTCGAGAAAGCTTGTGATAATTATTTGTATCATAAGCAATGTAATAAGGAATACTTTCCATTGTTTGCTCTGCCTAAATCACAAGGGCCTGAAGAAATTAAAGAGGCCCGTAATGGGAATGTCGATTGCAGACCTTACAGTGCCACATACAGAAATATTCAGGTTACAAACAATTTTCCCAACAGTCCAAGAGAAATATGTTTCTCTTTCCAACCCCTCTGCCTAACTTGTATTTTCTTGTAGTAGTATTCTAGGTATCAATGATGCATGGTTGAAATTTTGGGAATAACATGCAGAGTTGTTCACCATACAAGGTGTTGATATTGACCCTGTTGATCATATCATTGCTACAACTTCGGAAGAATTGCCCAATAGTTATACATAAGCATTGATATCCATCGCACTCCATTTCTGCAAAACGATATTCAAGAGACCCATGGAATGTCGATGGGAGATGAGCTGGATTGGTCAGGTAACATCACCCAACGGAACGCCATAGGTCATTTCATGTCTTGTCTCTATGTTAGATAACTGGTGATATCATTGTCAGATGGGAATCAAAGTACAAATCGTGATACACAACTCGAACTCAAATTAATCTAGCATCAGTTAGGACACATGATTTCTCAGGTTCATTACCCTTTAGGAAGAAGAATTATGGAAACAATGCTGGAGTGATCATGGGCAGCAGGTGTGCCAGTAATTCTAGTGGTTTTTGTGAGGACGCCAGTTTTTGAAGGCTTGGTATCATCATGGGATATTCTCATATGTGATGAGATTTGTAGTGACACTTAGCATTATGGTGGCAAGTGTTGTGTGGGAACGATAGGGCAGAACTGGCCGCGGGGATTCCTGAATGTTTTCAATGTTTCTCTCTATATGTCCAGAAGGTGTGCAAAGCTGATCAATAATGACATCCCTTTTAGGTTACATTCTGTTGGACAGGAAACTGAGATGATTTGTTTAAAACTTAAAATATATTGAGGTCTCATTATCGAATAGATACTGCCCTATGAGAGCCCAAATAAATGTTCACGGCATTCAGGTTCGGCATCAAAGTTCATTGTCAGTAATGGAATCAGTGTATTTTGTTTCTGAAAAATGCATAAGCTTTGTGCTTTCAGTTTCAGTGTTACCTTCTTTCTATCAGTGGACAGTTTCTGCTTGCATTGTATTAAGCAGACAAGATGATCATTTTTTCTGACAGTAATTGATGATTGATTAATGTTTATGCCCAAGCATAGAACTAATTGACTAATATTCTAGCTACGTAAGATTTCTGAATGAACCTTAACAAATAATACGAACCTAATTTGCATCAGATTGATTTTAATAACATTCATGTACTTGATATTGTCTGATGTTTGCCACTTAAACTGGGGCGTTGATGAGTTCAGATGTTGAAGGGAGAATACAATTCTGCCTGGTTAGTGATGTAATGGAATTCAGCAATGTTACAGATAGCTAGCAAGATCGGGGGTATGCATCACTCATGTTACACATGATTGGATGTACTATCAAGAAAGACATTCTCATATATCATTAGTGATTTGAAGATGGACTTTGTCCTTGCAGTGGTTCGATAATTGATCATCTGAAACTGAACAATTATATTCAATACATATTCATATATCGTCCATCATGTACCGTTTCGAAATGTTGCAACGTGTTGAACACGCTTCAAGTTGTTCAAAGGAATCTTCCAATTTGTCAGAGCAACATTCAAAATATCAAGGGTGAATACGTGTCATAATACAACATTAATAAATAATGATCGTTTAATATTGTGTTGGCAATGAAGCAGAGTAGTTTGTTGCTAATCGAGCGAAAGCAGGGTTTCAAGGGATTCTATCCCATTTTTGGTGAAGTTCATAGGTTTGTCACTAACTGGTTTGTGAACCACCTATCTTAAATCAACAATAAGTAAGCAAGTTCTTGTCTGATCAGTTCGAATTTCTGTGCACTTTTAGTGGGAGACGTTGGCCCCAGGATGCACTAAAAGATAGAGCCGATGAGAAACGAACTCACTAACTCATGGTGGTTCGCTGTTGTAGGTCGAAATGGTAGGGTTTGAGGGAATGGCCTGGCAAGGATCTGCCTCGATTGAACCAGACCAGTTGGTGAATGGTACGAATCCGGGCGGTTCGATGCCAACACTCAATCTGACAACGGATAGCATTGTCTTATACCATATATTTGCAGTCACAGCTGCACTTCACTTTGAAGCCCGCAATGTCGTGGAAGAGATCTTTGCTCTCAGACTTAGTTGGTCCATTAATTGCCATTGGCTCACTAGGGTAGTTGGCCTCATGAGTGCACTCAGGTGCTAGGTGTGGTCAAGTGTCCATTGTGTATGGTCATCTTGCAAACAATTCTTGCACAATAGCGATTATGTAACTTTCAATTAATTACATCCATATCACCCAATCGCAATTCCAACAGTTCCTACACATGATGACCCGTATCAGGATGCACCCCCCTTCAACCATGATCCTTTTGAAGTTTCCTCATACCTTTTTCCGTCAGGGACTGATAATATCTCAATTTTCTGACACATTGTGACCCACAAACACAAATACACAATGCGTAGTTTTCATATAATTGTAGGACAATTGTACCCAAAGACTTCTTCTATAAGGATATACTATCTTATACAGCAGGATATGCATAGATACAGATGCAAATGGAATATGTGTTAAGAACAGTTATAGCGATTTTAGAGTAATTTATGTGTGATAATAGCTAGCATGCGAACAGCACTTCACAAGGTATTAATATATGAAGTGCTGGAACCAGGTCTGTGCGCCCAAGTACCCCACAGGGGAGATGGGAATCTGTGAGACAAGTGTACTTACTAAGTAAAGTGCACTTACAAAGGCCAGGAGCGATTACATAGCCAAGTTGACCAACAAGAATAAGTGCACATTTGTATGCAAGTGCAGTCATGAGGCCCATCCAACCTGCCAGGCCAAGAACACTTATGAGGCCAACCCCACTTGATACCGACATCGCATGATCCTCCTCTGTATTCGGTTGTAACTTACACACACATAACAAAAGACAAGATAAGCTGTCTATACCTTCCTATGTCTGCATATGTCTGGCGATTGATCGGTGATATCACAGTGGCCATATGGTGAAATTGGTTCACAGGCAAATGCTCCTGCAGTGGTATGTGGCAAAACTCATGCCGATCGGATTGAAAACAACCCGAATCCATTAGAACAGGAGAAATTAAAAAATAAAGAAAATCAAATGAAAACCTACAGAACCATGTCATTTGTCCTAAATCCTCAACACATTCCATTACCGCCAACCATCCATAGAGCAGACTTTGTGACGGTGATTACGTTCATCATGTGCATTTCTTGGTTGTATATGCCCTATGAAATTTGTTGACTAGTACTTCAGTAGTTTCGGCTCCTGTGCAAGTTCCCAGCTTGTACTTAGCGCATTGTAATTGGCACCTTCAACATGATCGTGAGGCTATCAGTAGGATGTCTTGTAGTTGACAATCCAATACACATCCAATTCGTATGTATCACCAATAATTTTAGGTTGTGGTTTACATAAAGGCATGTTAAAGACTGATGGCAAAAGACTATCATGAAGGATAACATGGAATCAGGTTGTGCATACTCATCATCTTTTGTAAGTCTAGTCTGCAAGCATTCTTATTACTGACTTTAAGGACCGTACATGACCCATCAGGCTAATCATCTAACTACTTGAATGTATTCTTAGTTTTGATATGTCGTGTTCAAAGCCGAACCTTATTTTTGATCTTGATCGACATTTCATTGCCACTAGCATACTTCATCCTCCAGGCTGAAGCTTCACACAGGTTTTCTGTTAGTATTCACTGTGTCATTGTGAAGGCGGTTGCCATGGAGTCTGCTTCGGCTCCAAATATCAGGTGGGATTGAACTGTGCCTTTGGGGGCCTTTGACTGTTTTGTTTGGTGATAGTGTGAGAGGGCCCAAGAGGGAGTTATCTTTGTTCAAAGCATACACAGTGTTGTTGTACGCGAATTCTGCCAAGAATATATGCCCTTCCCTGTTATGCTGTTCATAGTTGCAGATGGTCTGGAAGTACCGCTGCATTGCCTGATATTGCCACAATGTCTCGTAGTCCATGTGCAGATAAATTATAGTCGATTTTCGAAGAGCCATTCTTATGTGGCTGCAGACCGACATCCAGAACCAGGTTGTAGAATTGAATATCCAGATCAGTGAGAATAGTTTCAGGGACACCACATTTGCAGATTGCATGCTTGAAGATAAGTCTGGCCAGCTCTGGCCAATCAATATCATTTCTGCAGGGGTAGATAGTTCACCATCTTGATCAGTTGACCAACAATAACTATTTTCTTTGTGTATGCGGACCCGGTATTTTCAGGCACTCCTCTGACAAAGGCCATGTTCTCACCTTCCCTGGGTTGTGACCGTGATTGCATAGTCATGTTGGTTCTATACTGGGCGTAACACAGGGCGTTGATGTAGTGACATACCTTGTAGTCCCTGACGAATATGCTTCTGTGGGTGTACATCACAGGGAATTAGAAATCCCTATCGACTTGCAAAGTAACCTTCAATGTTCCACAGTTACCGGACTCATCATTGTCATGCGAGGAACATGTCAATATTATGTGGAGAGTATGGTTAGTGGTTACCAATATCCTACCCTGGATGCTCTGTATGGCAGCGCAACACTCCATTAGTCAAAGTCTTCAGCTTTGACCTCCTCTTTGCCTTTTGCTTTACCTTTGGAAATGTCCATTGGGTTATGAATAAGCTTACCTGAGATGTTGTCAACCAACGGTTAGGTAGTCTGAGCCTTCTTTATCGCCAATAGGTGGTTATCATAGAGTTTGTCTGCTATGGTCACCAAAAACCATTCAAACACTTCTAGTTTGCGATAAGATTATTGGGACATAGATTGTATTTTCAGTGTCTTCCAAGGACTTGAAAGTAGGGCCATATCCCAATAAAACATCTTGCCAGGAGAAAAATATCGGGGAGAGCATATTTGAGATCAAGAAATACTTGAAATTGTTGTGTTCACACTGCACCAAGATTTTGTGGTGGGCGCCTTTTTCATACTGTATACATTGCCTGAAGCTCTCATGAATTGCGAGGAAATGTCAATTGAACATGTCTTACATTTGCTGAATTGAATATCACTTTCAACAGTCAGATCTACATTCCCAATGTTTCGGGAGCCTTTATACTGGTATTGAATGCCTGCGATTTGAAAGTTACTCATGTCTGTCAGCTACATGATCGGCTTTTCCTGGTTGAAGTTCTGTAAGATCGGTGGCCCAGTACAATATTTTGTTCAGTTTCTGTAAGGTTATCTCTGTGCTACTCCACGACTCCCATTTGGCATTTCCTCTACCCTTGTTGAACAAGTTCAATATTTATGACATTACTTTGGCTAACATTCGTGTGAAACTTGAATAGAAGTCAGAGAATCCATGCAGAACCTACATATGGCATACCGATTCAGGGGTCGGCGTGTCCTCGATTGTGCATACAAGATAAGTTTCCACACTGTCACCTTTGGCACACAATCCGAAGTTGAGTAACTAACCTGTGAGGATCAAAAATGGAACTTCCCTGCTTTGCAATAGAGCCCGAGCAGCTGCAGCTATTGTAGTACTTTCCACATCTGATTATTGTAATCCTTCCAATTGTCAGACTGCTTCAGATTTTCACCAAGAAAGCATACGGCAAAGTCGTGAATGTAAGGTTGGAGGCAATCACCGATGTCTTCTAAGAAAGAAAATGGAGCATTCCTGACAACGAATGGGATGACTCTGAACTCGAAATGTGTATATCGAGGTCTCAATCCAAACTTGTAGTTGACTTCTTTGTTAATGCAGATAAGCTGATATCAGTGTTTGCCACTGCATACATCGGTTAATGGCCGATTGAACTGAGCTGGGTTAGATCAGTGGTATAGGAATGTACATCCTCGTATAGATGGATAGGCGTAGATACGGGTGCATACGGGAATAAGCCATATCGGTATCAATTGTGATGTAATGGAAATAAGATCACAGCTAGAGTGCCAAAAGCACTTTGCGAGGTGATTATGAATGAAGGGCGCGTACCTGGCCTCGGCAGCTATATGCACTTATGAAGGCCGATTACGCCTGTGAGCACAGTGCACTTACTAGACCAAGTGCATGTGGTACCACCATTAGACCGTATTCGATCTGAGGTTTAATTCAAACTTCAGGGTTGAACTCAATCCATGGTGGGAATTCCACCACTGCGAACGAAATATAGGCAAGCAAGATCTTGTCCGATTGGCTATATGTTTGACTCATCATTTACTTCTTGAGGTTAGATTCACAATGTACTACCAATCATGTCGATCGGACATGAACTGGTTTACATATTTTATTTCGTAATTATGGGACGATTAGGTTACGTCAGTTGCGAACGTCTTTACAAGGATTGTATTCACACGAACTGAACTCAAGTGTCAATGCTATGAACTTCTGGCAGTCTGTTGGCAACACTAGGTGATATACTTGGAGAGGGTTTGGTTTGGTAAGTATCCTGCTCCGGATAACATGGTCAACCATCTACAATTTCAATGGAAGATGTTACCGACTCTGGATTGTACCTGGGATGAAAGCGTGGTAGTTCACACAGAGTATTATGAACTGAACTACTTCTTTGCAAAAATGTATCACCGACATCGTCGAAGATGGTGACCTCTGTATCAAATAGTTCACCAGTTTGGCTTCGATGTAGGCATTTGGAGTTGTCCACTCGATCACCAACAGATTGTTGATATGCACTTATAGCCTGTTGTGCCGTTGTTGAAAGTTGATCGCATTGTCATTCGACGTCTATGTCGGCAGTATCTCCATATTGGCCTCACGAAATACCTCAACAAGCTTATGATATTCAGTTGTCATATGCCCACTATCGTCGGTCAGTACTACCCTCACTCAGCTCTATTTAGCTGCCTCTGCACAGATTGGTATTATGTCGTTATATGAGGATATAAGAAGATGTTGGACTCAAGGAGCCCTGGTTATATGGAGTTATTTTCCATGGCAACCCCCACCACCCAGTTCTCTCTTGGTGACTTGGCGACCTAGTAGCTGCTATTCAACCACCTCCCTGTGTAATCAATCTGCTGTTACTGCCATCCCTGCTGGCTTCTCGCGCATCCAGTATTCATGATTTTCAACTTTCCTTCCCGCCCCATGATACTCTTAACAGAACATTGCACGCTCTCAGATTTAAGGTGAATTCCTCTTCAGCTTGATTGGTCTCAATAAGGCATTCGCATGTGGTTGATCGAAGAAAACAAATATCTGTCATTTTACCACAATGGCCCAGGCAAGTTCCGTTGGTATCCCCATATGCGCTTTCATTACTGTTGTTGTTCCGCATGGTGGCCTGTTGCCAACCCAGGCTTTGCAAGGCGACATGTACACCACCATTGCCGTGAATATAGTGTTTTCAAGAATTGCATCAAGGTATTTTCCAATACACATAATTTACCCTCTAGGGTACATTCGGACATTCATTTCTTCAGATGGTGCCAAGATTTGGAAACACTGAACCGAGAGCCCCATATTTTGACTCTCTGTTACAGACATCATCTTGCGATCATTAAGGTATATTATTAGCAATCGAGTGGATCGATTCATGAAGGATCTAACCCCTCCTTCTTTTGATCTGCGTTTAATCTGAGGTTCGACTTGAAGTGCAGGGTTGAACATGAATCTTGAAACTAGTTTAACAACTACCAACGGAACTAAGTAAGCAACTTCTTGTCCGATGGGCTTGATTTGTATTTCATCTTGTAGCGTTTGAGGTTCGTGTCACATTGTTCAACAAATCTAGTCCATTGGACAAGAACATCTTTACTTATTTTCGTTTGTTATTGTTGGGCAAAATAATAGGGTTTTATGCAAATGGCTTGGCAAGAATCAGCTTCACACAAACCGAACCAGTTTTTCAATAGTACAAACTTCTGACAGTTCGATGCCAATGCACCTATAGACCGAAATTACAATGAATACTTGTTCCAAAAAACTCTGAACAGCGTTAGAAGCTTGGTCGGCATGATGATCCGTGTTACTGTACTGACAATTAGAGTACAAACGAGTTTCATTTCGCTGTATGCAACATCCATATGCCCTTTGTGCAAGATATGTGTCGTATCAGGCCACCCAATTCCAAATAGATACTAACTAAATTTGACATACCTTGGGCTCTCCAAAATAACTTTTTCTCTTAATGCAATATGGTATGACTTCACTCGGTCCAACATTGCCATTAGCCCCAGACCTTCCCGCCCTTCTAACCGCTGCTCCAGGTTGTTGACTCTCCCTTGCTGAGCCAGAATCGGAGAGAGATTGAATGTTGTTTTTCCTGCTTGCCATAAACAGACTGTTGTCATTTGACTTGTTTGGCCAATGCCGGTGGGGGTCAATTCGCCTCGAGAGTTGTCCCAACTGTCCCCGTCCAAGGATGGTGTTGGAGTGAATGAATGACATCTCGGCGAGAGGGTAGTGGAGAATCCCCTTTGAGATTCAATGTGGCGGAGTTGATCCGGGATGTTTGCCGCTCCTTAAAATGCAGACTGCACCGGTGGCCATTCCAACTGAAGTTCCCTCAGCAGGATCAGAAGTTGACAGTCTGATATTATGTTTCCTGTTGTTTGTTTACGCCTGTAGTGGAATGATTTCCAGCTGCCACAAGAACAGCCGATGATCTGCATCTGTTGATGTTGTTGTTTCCCGCTTGTGCATCTTGGTGTGGATTGGAGCTCTGTAGCTGCTGCACAGTAAAATATTAGGTTGATAAGCCTGAACCTCCAGTTTATTATTGAGAGTTTTACACATGCTGATAATCAGGACTTCATATCCTTCCAAGCCATTTCAAATAATATCTTTGGGTTCTGTACTTTGTGCAACTTGGCTTCCCGTCAGAATGTGCTGACCAAGTTGGCGCGTACTTTAATTGCTTCATCCTGGTCATTCAATGACTGGTTGAACACTCTGTAGCACCAGATGGCTGCGTTCAGAATTCTGATGGGGTTGGCGTATGTGTTTGGGAGTTTTTGAAATATGTTTTTTAAATCGTTCATGTCAGTGTGGTTCACATTCTGCAACATCTGACCCGAAGTAAGTGTGTTGTCCAGTTGTAGTTTTTGTAGCCAAGAAAACTCATGTCCACACAAGCGGACGAGCAGGTTCAACAAGTATTTGACTTGATCCTGTGCACCATTTGGAAAATGATGGTGGTGTAAGTCAATATTCTCATTGAAAACAGGAATGAAGTTATTCAGTTCCGTGGTTCTTTTGCAGTATTGCTCAGGGTCAACCATATTAAAAATCCCACAATTATGGCGTTCAAGCACAGCAGCCGATTCCCTACGGGCCTCATTTTTCCGATCTGCTTTTCAATTCCTGGTCGATTTTGTTAGTTCTACTCCTCTCGCGGCATGCTCAGCCTGGCATTGAGTCTGCATTTTAGCTTGCTGTTTGAAATGGAAATTGAGTTTGAATCAGATATTTGTAGCAGTATCGAGCTGATCATGTACGATAATAATCAGAGATAAGGAGTTGTTATCGTTATGGTCATCGTTGTCCTTTCTGATATATTTCTTCACATTCTCAGGATTTAGATCGATATTGACAGGAATTTCAGATTGCTGTTGCTGGCATGGTACATATTGTTGCAAGCTTCATAATTTGTGCTGTAGGTATTGTGATTGTCTTAGGTAGCTGTGTTATCATCAACTGCACCCGTTTCGCTGGTTGACCTCAATGCCTATTGTGTGTCATCGCTCTCCCAATTGTCAAACTTGCGCAATTTACCACTAATCAACCATTTTGATAAAATGGAAATAAGATTGTATGAATAGGACTCATAGTCTGTTGTGAACGTATCACAATGCGTCCAAATAGTAAGGAGCTCATGAACACTGCTGTTTGAACCATATATGGTGATTGTAAAGCTATTTTACTTAAACAATGTACTACCAAGGATAGATAGATATACGTAGATATGAACACTGACAGAATATATGATAAACATTATGATTTCAATAATAATGTACTTTATGTAAGATAATCGCGAATGTGTAACAAGCACATAACTAGGTGATTATCTATGAAGGGGGGTTACCTTGTCTTGGCAGCACAGTTGACATTGGCTGCACAGTATACCTTTGAAACAAGTCCAGATACAAGGCCCCGTACAGTGATCAACACCAACGATACTTTCAATGCCAATGGCACTTGCAAGCCCAAGGGCACTTATAAGAGCAGATGCAACAGTGAAGTTATGCGAACTCATGAGCTGGTGAGGACAAGCAAACCTGGCACTGCGATTGGATTTTAGTAGCCACTGAGGACGTTCCGATTACAATCAGTTGTTGGATGACACAAGTGTTGTCATAGTTGCTTTTTGCTATATTGTATCATATGTCAACATATACTTAATACTTCATTTCAAATTGAATTACTAATTACTGTCAACCTGCAGTGCAATGTATCAATGCGGGCCATTCTCTTTTCATTCCATAACCGTAGTCATCAAATAATCTGGATCTTACGGGAATACTTAAAAAAGTATGGCCGCCTACCACTCAGAAGTTGTATGTATCATGAAGGTAATCTTCGGAGTTGTTGTAGTAGGACCAGTCCTTGTAGTCTTCGACTGGCAAGTTGTAATACGTTGAAGGGAGTTCACAGGTGCAATACCAATGAACATATTAGTACTCAATATCGTACGTGTCAACAAAGAAACTCGCAATACGATACTCGCATGGAGTGATTACTCATTCGTAAAGAGCGTGAGCGTAAAAGACAATTGAATCAAGATCTCCAAAATGGATCATAAAGTATATAGGTGAAAACAAATATTCTTGAAGTAGAAAAACAACAATAATATATTAGTATATTGTCCGCTGGTGTGTTTTGACTATGGATTGCTGCTAGAGCTTGCTGATTTACTTTGCGGGTGCAAAGATGGCTCTTTAATAGAGCGAGCTACTCGTATACTCTCTATGACTTCAGTGTTTGAACTAAGGTAGCTTAGTCCTCCAATCTTTAGGCGGTTTGCTCGATATCGGTAAGTTGTGCTACTTTTCCGTTTGATGTTCGGCACTTTGTAAAATGCGAGGCATCCCTGTAGGTTATCCTAATGCCGCCAGGTTTCGCCATGTAATACTAAGTCCATTTGATATTCGCCTGGTCTGTATGGTTGCGCAGAAAACATGTTTCGGCAATCACCACTGACGCGTTCATCGAACCATCACTTCCTCTTAGACCTCTTGTCTCAATGCTAAATCGGATAGTGGGTTGCAGGGATATGTTTACCCTCATAGACTTGTGTCGGTGACCAGCTGCTGCTATGCCACGCATCGCACCTCCCATCTCGATGGTATGTACTCCCAATGCAGGGCTGCACCTTATGTCGTTTGAGACCACATGCGATCTGCCGTTACTCGTGAAGGCGACCCAGACACTAGTTCTCAACAGGCAGATGTAACTTCCGGGGCGCAGTTAATATATGGAGTCCCTAGACTGTATAGATATCCCAATAGTAAAGTTCAGCTTCTCGAACTCTGACATGTACCTGCCACAGAGTGTAAAGCTGTACCCTGCTCTAGCCGGCTGCCCCATATCTGCTGATAAGGTAAAGTAATTCTGGTTGAAACAATCATGCACGGCTAACCCGATAGTTGCCGCAATGACGCGATTTTGCTTCCGCAACTCCTGACGTTCCTAACTATCTAGTGCCTAGGCATAGAGTAGCATACCACTCTAAGTGTTCGGTCCAAAATGCTCACTAATAAACCCATGTAAAAACAATATCACTTATTATAAACATACATCAAGGGTTTTATGATGTACATCAGTGTTCGGCAAGCTGTCAGAGTATTTGTATGGATAATATCACCAATGTGAAGAATGGTATACAGTAAAGGAAATTGTAGGAATGATCATGTCTACCATTCAAAGAGTCATAGCGGGGTGACTATAAATCAAAGGAACTTACTCAGAATCCGCTAAAGTGAGAACATTGTTACCAAGTATACATACGATGCAATGTGTGCACAACAACAATGTGCTCATGTTATCCAAGTGGTCAGATGCGATTACAAGCCAAGTGCAAGTGCCACCATCATAACAGGATTACACAAAGCAACCTCCTGACAAACCCATTATAAGAGTTGCCATGGGGTTCCATATGGCTATCCCTTGGCCACCATGAGAGTTGAACCTTGCACTGACAAATAATTGGTGATTCATAAAACCTGGGCTGCAGCTCCATTGACATACAATGTCTGGTATAAGTAGGTTGATAAGCCAATGGCCACAGCTAACGCCGAAGGTGAGTGGCAATAGGTTGTTGTTATGCAAACTCTTACCAATACCTGGGGTTATATGTTCCCGCAGACAATACTCTTTTCAGGGAAGTTACAAGTCTCATTCATTTCAAGCCTTGGTCCTGTCAATTTGGAGCTGTAAAAAATAAGAGTTAGTAGATATTTTCTTTGACCTACAATAGAGAAATAAAAAGGAAGTATTTTAGTGGTTCCAAAGTATAACAGCAAATCAAGTGCTTGCCCATCAGGAAGAATCTTTTCCGTCTGGGCTTAATGGATCTATCAGTGTGGACACACACAGTCACAGCGGTCAGAAACACACCAGTGGCGGCTTACACCGGACCCAGCATCGATAACACAGATCGCATTGTATTAACCCCCCCGATCGCAGTTTCACTGTTTCTTCATTGTCTGTGTGTTGCGTATTTGAAACAGACACTCTGATGTTGTGGCCACCCATGACCATACATTGGGATTAGTTTATTGGGTCCAGCAGAGAGCCAGCACGACTGAATTGCCTTCATCCAGATGAGACCCAGTGTGATTTGGAAGTGCACTTGATCTGATATGTGTATTTGGCCTCATAAGTGCGCTTGACTCCCATTTGGCTTGGTAAGAGCACTTGGCCTTGTCAGTGGACTTGGCAGCCCTGGCCGGTCAGTACCCTTCATATATAGTCTGAACCTTTTCCACCACCTTACTTTGAACTATATTTACACTCTAAGTTTTGAGTTTTAAGTTCTAAGTTCTAAGTTCAACTCTAGGACATCGGGAAAAAATCCATGCGCCCGGGCGTATTGGTCATGCCCGGACGTCAGTGGTGCGCCAGGAGCGCCCGGAACGTCTGTTGGCAGGGTAACACGTAAGACCGCGACGATACGATGTGAGGCACTACAAAAACAACTCTTCGCGCTAGGTATTCACATGGTGGCATATCACTCTGCACCGCGCCTGAGGACGCTTTACATACCGTGTTCTTCGTCTGTCCGGTGAATTGCATGGTGCTTGGTGCTCGGTGGCAACACTGCTCTGGACATTGTAATGACGATGCTATGCACTGCATATTACACCATAACTTTGCTTGCGTCCATGTCTTGGCTGGACG
>MU122481.1:21691-34313 GCA_014904905.1 Wilcoxina mikolae CBS 423.85 | reverse complement strand
CTTGTGTGTGGGTCGTCATTTCCGAGTAACGGCAGTTCTTGGGTGAGCTGGTCCGACATAAGCTGCTGCCCTGAAACGGGAGTAAAAGACAGCAAGATGGAAGTACGATACGTGGCATAGCAGCGGCTGGTCGCCGACGCAAGTCTATGAGGGTAAACATATCCCTGCAACCCACTATCCGATTTAGCATTGAATCGAGAGATCTAAGAGGAAGTGATGGTTCGATGAACGCGTCAGCGGTCGTTGCCGAAACCTGTTTTCTGCGTAAGCATACAGATCAGAAAAAAAGCAAACGAGCTGAGAGGCTACGTGGCAAAACCTGACGGCATGAGGATAACCTACAGGGATGCCTCGCACTTTAGAAAGTGCCGAACGTCAAACGGAAAAGTAGCGCAACCTACTGAGATCGAGTAACCAGCCTAACGATCAGAGGTCATAGCTATCTTAGTACAAACGCTGAAGTCATAGAGAGTAGACGAGTAATTCGCTCTATAAAAGAACCACCTTTGCACCCGCAAAAGTAAAAACATCAAGCTCTAGCAGCAATCCACAGTCAGAACACACCCGCGGACAAGACACTAAAATATTATTGTTGTTTTCTACTTCAAGAATATTTATCTTTACAATATACTTTATGAATTTTCGAGATCTCGATTCTATTGTTCTTTACGCTCACGCCCTTTACGAACGAGCCATTACTCCAAGTGATTTCCGTCTTGCGAGTATCTTTATTCACACGTACGATATTGAGTACGAATATTTTTACTGGTTTTATACTCGTGAACTTCCTTCCGAATATTACAACCTCCCAACCAACGACTACGAGGTTCAATCCGACTACGACGATTCTGAAGACTATCTTCAGGATACCTACGACTTCTAAGGAAGTAGGCGGCCATACTTTAACCATAAGTATCCCCGTAACAATATGCCTATCAATTAGGGTCAAATAGACTCTGGGCATGGCTACATCGTGACAAACTCTGTCTGCAAGATATTCCAGGGTCTTGGCATTCTATATACGGCTCTGTGAGTTTCGTATACCATGCAGCTCAATTACATTACTCCTGCTTGGCAACCCTCATAACATTCTGCCAACTGCATATACAGCCCTCCGAATTATCTACATGATGGGCACCATGCCTCCCATATGAACTCCGAATCGTTTCTGCCCTGTTTGCTTGAAACCTTACAAGTCTGACCTGTGGCTCTTCAAACACATCTACTGCGACCATCCTCGATATGGCACCCAACTTCTTGAGGCCAAGACAGACTCCACTGAGCCCCCTGAACGCATTCAAAAAAACTCTCAGTGATACGTCGACGATTCTCACAGTGGTTTTCCTGCCAACCATGATTTTCATGCAAACCATGACTACGTTGATAATCCTGACGCATTTCCTCAGTTGCACACGTCACCTTCTCCAGAACCATCTGAGTCCGAATTTGACTCCAATGCAAAAAGCTTCTCATATCCCGATGCGAGATCTCCTGTTGCATACGTTCCAACCCCCAATGAGTACAATGCTGAGCACAATTCTGAGCAGTGCTTACACAATCCCTTCCATCCGTTCGACAGTGAGGAGGAGTACAATTTCGCAGAGCTGGTCACATCGAAAGGTCTTCCCGACAATGTCATTGACGACTTCCTGAAGGGCAACTACGGCCTTAAAGAGTCCGTGCGTAATTCTCTGAAATCGAAATACAACTTCTGCCAGCAAATCGACATGATGGAGGACGGACTTGGCCATGACTCCTGGAAGAAAGCTACGTTGCAGATGGCATGGAATGCGCAGCATCCAGATGCAATCGACTTTTGGCTCCGTAACCTTATAGAGTGTGCAAAATGACTACTCTGGCAGCCAGCATACGAGGAACATCTTACATACACACCGAAACGTTGCTTCAATGATGCTGGACACCATGTTTACAATGAGATGCACACTGCAGACTGGTGGTGGGATAAGCAGATAAGAATCCGTCTTATACACTTTACAATGCTCACAATTATATAGACAACACTACCAGTCGGTGATACGTTGGTGCCAATGATATTCATGTCTGACGGCACGCACCTTACGAACTTCTCTGGCGACAAGAAGGCATGGCCGATATATATGACGATCGGCAACCTATCCGCAGCCGCACGCATGAAGCAGTCAATCTACAGCGTGGTGTTGATTGCACTTTTGTCCATTCCAGTCAAGATGCGTGATGTCCCCCTCAAAAGAAGAAATGCTCAGAGGGAGCATAACCGAATAGTCACTCAGAACGTGCTGCAGCATGTATTGCAACCCCTACTCAATTCCGACTCGTTCAATTCCGACTTGGAGACCCGCACCTTCTATGCCCGCTGTGCCGATGTCAACTTCAGGCATTGTTATTCAACACTGGCTGCATGGATGGCCGATTACCCCTAGCACTGTGACCTTCACAACATCAAGAATGGTGTATGCTACTGGTACGAATGTCCCATGCAGGAAATGGGTAATCTACCCCGCCGACATGAGTGACACAACCTCTGGAATCATAATATCTATCGTATGCTCTCAGATACAAATATACTCCAGAGCATCCCCGATCTCAAACGCTACAATGTCAATCCAGTTTTCAACATCTTATGGTATATCGATTGCGTTACAAGCGATCTTCCCAAGCCTGATCTACTCCACATGATTCAAATTGGGATGTTGAAGCACCTCCTGACATGGCTTCACGAATTTCTCAAGCAGCATAAGGATCTTGACAAGTTCAATGATATTTGGCTCTCAGTTCCTGCATACCTTGATATGACGAAGCCAAGATGTACATATGAGGAGGTTTCGCGTTGGAACGGAGGAGAAATCAAGACGATGACACGATTCCTTATGGGAGTCATATGCAATGCTCTGCGGGACCCAAGCCCCTCTCAGCCCAGTATTGTTGACCGTACAGTTGAGTGCTCTTGCTCTCTTATTGAGTTCTATTTCTATTGCCAGTATGACTCTCATGATGATGAAACGCTAGACCTCATGGACAATACTCTATGTTGCTTTCACGATTGGAAGGATGTATTTCAACAATTTAGGGCTGGAAAATGACTTGTAGCAGAGGCCAAAGAGAGACGTACAGCATTGTGTGCCGAATGGGATGCCGAGTTGAATTCCGAGGAAAACAACAAGAAAACGGCGGTCTTTCGACAGTGCATTCTTGATACCTGGAAAGGTATTATCAATGCAGAAATGGCCGAATATATTGAAGAGGATAGCGATTTCAACGTTCCCAAGATACATCTCATGCAGCACTTCCGAGAGCAGATACAACGGTACTGTTCGCTTAAACAGTGGTCAACGGAGATCGGAGAAAATTCTCACCTGAAGCAGATTAACGGCGGGTTTAATACCTCCAACAGGACAGGTGATTACTATACTTAGATAATCAACTACTACCTTCGGACTGATGCATTCGCTGTCAGAAAGGCCAATCGTGATGCATAGAACCGTAAACGAGCTGCTTCCCAGACGACGGAAGTGACGGTGGAAGTGACGGTGAAAGTGACGGTGGAAGTGACGGCGGAAGCAACCACTACCAGTAGACATCGTTTATTGAGGTTCATATCTCCGCAGCAGCACAAAGAAAAAGAGAAAGTCAAGGACTTTGAAGGCCTCTTGAAAACAATCAGTGACGACATCCTCCGAAATGGTCTATACGATGCCACCCATCGTTTCTTACACGCCAAGCAGGTAAATATCGATTCGGATAATCTCTTAAGCAGTACTGCCGCAATGTATCATGAATTGGAGGTAGAATCACGCAACATACATGACGAGCATATCATTCAGAAGCTCAGTTGTACTGGAGATAAACGATGGTACTCTGAGGCTGCCCACCATGATTGGGTATGTGTTCAAACTTCGCAACGTAAGGAGGGGCAGGAGCTGTCTCACAAAGCACTGCAGGGACGTGTACCGTACCGTATGCTTCGTCTATTCAAGCTGCGAGTCATCCATTCGCGTGGCACGAATACCTTTTGGCTAGTATATGTTGAAGTGACGAAACCTGGCAATGGTGGAATGCCGGAAAGTGCATCACAGCTTGTCAGAATAGTGAAACCATCTTCCGGAGGTGCATATGCAGTTATTAGTGCCGGAACTATTGTGGGTACGGCTCACTTAATTCCAGAGGAGTCCATTTTATCTAAGTCGGAGAATAAAGGATGGATAGTCAATAGTCATATAGACCTAGCGACTTGGAATGATGTTTATTATATGCTGGAGAACAAGTTAAATACAGCGGTGAAGAGGGTATAAATGGTGTTTAGAACTGTAAGGTGTTAGAACTGTAAATAGACAATATACCATGCATAGTATCGTTATTACAATACCCCGAGCACCGAGTATCCAGGCAGACGTTCAAGTTGCTTGCATCCAGCCAAGACATGGATGCAAGCAAAGTTATGGTGGAATATGCTGTGCATAGCATCGTCATTACAATGCCCTGAGTACCGAGCACCTAGGCAGACCTTCAAGTTGCTTGCTTCCAGCCAAGATATGGACGCAAGCAAAGTTATAGTGTAATATGCTGTGCATAGCATCATCATTACAATGCTCAGAGCAGTGTTGCCACCGAGCACCAAGCACCATGCAATTCACCGGCCAGACGAAGAACATGGTATATTAAGCGTTCCAAGATGCTGTGCAGAGTGATATGCGACCGTGTGAATACCTAGCGTCAGGAGTTCTTTTTGCAGTGCCTCACATCGTATCGTCACCGACTTACATATTACCCTGCCAACCGATGTTCCAGGTACTCCTGGTGCACCACTGACGTCTGGGCATGACTAATATGCCCGGACAGAGGAATGTTTTTCCAATGTTGTAAGTAATTGGTAGCTAAGCCTTCAAACAGCCAGACTTTCTTGCTTTCTTTACTACAGGAGTATTCTCCAAACCTATATCCTACACATTGATTTGTTCTGCCACTGGTAGTATATTTGCTGCGTTGCCACCAGCCTGCTTGCTGACCTCGAAAATTATTAGTGATGATGGTAAATCATCAGTATGAGTTCAATTGTTTATATTTTGCAAGAGGCTTACTATTCGACTTGTAGATATCATCATCTAGATCTTTTAGAGTACGAGATCTATCAGACTGAGTCCAAATCGGAGCGGCTAAATACTTACAGGATGTATCTGAAAGTCCTAATGTCACTGGAGATTGCGAATGGGTGATAGAATCTACACGATCCCAACCTTTCTTGTAAGGAGTCTTAGGAGTATCGTTGTTCTCAGAAAATCTGGTAGTTGAGGTCGAAGATGACTTGGACATGAAAGAAAACTCTTTTATTGTCACAACAATGATACCAGTTACTTCATCAGCAATAACCCTAGTTTCCGTCAGGAATCTTTGGGTGTTCCTGATCGCTCTGACGACTCTGACAGAACCTCATACGATCTGATGGAGAATTATGTGCTACCCATCGCCCAGGCGATAGGTCGCATTGCATGCTTACCCTACAGTGGCTATTAAAATATGTCTCTTATTCTTGCGACGCGTCGCGTTGTATATTACCCTGTGGACACTCATTCAGAATGTTCGGCACCCCGACATCGCGCTTCTTTTGCTTTTCGTCCGAAATGTGGTGATGTTTACACACCATCAGAACGACATTCATGTTACACTCTTTGCAGGGTCTCCAGTTATGCTGTAGCCATTTACACAATGCCTGGCAATGTTTATACCTTTCTCCAGCCGAGTGCCACATTTTACCTCTCCGCTATTGCTATTTATTGGATGCTGCACTCTCCCCATATATATGTTTAGCTTTGAGATATTGTTACTTATTACAATACAGACTTCGGTTCGGATACATCGCTTGCCATTGTATTTGCTTCACCATTATCATATTTTACGAGTCTGAAATATTCTGTCCAATCTTCACACTCTCTAGTACTATTCCTTCAGTCCTCAAAATTCTGCATTGATCCATTATTGGCTTGCAATGCTTCTTTCTCCTCATCTGCATCTTCATCATCGCCATAATCACCCTCATACCCGTCAACATCACTGGTTCCCAGGTCAAACCACTCGAGTTCAGTCACGGTCCGTCAGTACTACCTGGCGGTGGAGATGATATCGCTCTTGTCGCTTTCATCATCTTCATCTTCGTTTTTCCCGCTGCCCCCTGACATCTCGAAATGCAGTTCGTCATTCATGCAATTGTTGTCTATCGGGATATTTGGGCCAGTGCTTCTGATCTCAGGTTCCTCAAGTGCCGCTTCGGAGGTCAAATAGTCAAGGAGAATAGCATTGTCAATACGTGCTGCTTCTGTGCTGATGACCACGGCAGGTGTAGGGTTCTCCACCTGTTGGATCTGACGGTTGACTGTAGCAAGAGTGTTTTTATACACCCTCTGTTGGTAGCTCTCCGGTAGTGTGTTCCAGGTATTGATCAATAATGTATACATGTCTGCAACACCAGATGAGGTTAACAACTTGCGACCTATTGCAGCATAGCAGAATACGTTCTTACCACCATCGATCTTGTAGTTCAAGCAGTTCAAACGATAAGGTCTGAGTGGGAGTGCTAGCAATACTGGATGTGGAGCTGCATACAATGCAACACGTTGAGTCTGTCTGTGAGGTTCCTCCGAGTGCTGGTGTACTACGACTGCTTGTACCCGGCGTAATGGTTGGAGTATTCATTGATCGTCGCTGTATAGTGTACGGGGTGGAAGCCACACGTTGAGTGATATCTGCAATGCCAGAATTGTTCAGCGAAAATGAGGGGGTGGAGTTCTGATCTTGGATTGTAGAGCCTATGGACCACCCACATTGAATGGAATCCCTCTCGCCAGACAGTGCAGAAACACATCTCTTTGCAGAGGAAAGCTGAGAATTTCCCGAAGCCTATGCTTTTATTGTTTCTGATGATTAGCAAGACATCAAACATTTCATATGACCGGAGTCGTGTCAGGGCGAGGGCTTTGGGAAGGTATAGTCCGATATAGATGTTCAACGTTAAGAATGTAGGAATACTTTTCTCTATATACATATGGAACAGCAGGTGAGGTAGACTCCTATTTGAGCGATCAGGGAGGGATTCGAAAGAAAAGGGAGGCACAGTGTAGACTGCGCTAGACTCTAAATCACTATCACCCATGACAATACTCGGAGACAAGATCTCTTAAAAAGCGGTCAATTATGGGATTAACTGCCATCTGATTAAACTCTGATTAAACTCAGCATTGATATTCACTATTACAGCATCGTCTGAAGGTCTATTTGCACTGCTTAATGGGTGTTTATACCTTCTTGGTATGATTATCATAGTATTGCACTTGTTCTTGACACAATACTTCGAACCATCAATTGTGTATATTTTCAGCTTCCAAGTGGAAATTCCCCTTTGGCAGAGCTAGAAGCATCGCAAAGCGAACAATGATGTATTCTTTATCATATGACATCAGTTGCATTTACCTTTTTCACTGCTAGCAGTTTAGGTAGCTATATTGAATGGATGTACAGTTGGAACAACCTGAGAATGACTCAGTGTGCTCCAAGATGCATGAGATCGGAGCGGTAAAAGTGGTGTATGATGCAAAAGTAACGTCTGGTGTCGTAAACTTTCCTCACAGTAAGTACTAAATTTCGTCTAAAGGCTTCTCGTTCATGAGGTGTCTGGTGGTTGTACAAGATGAAGGCTGGACCGTTTTGTGTTCGTTAGCCAACAAAACGCAGGATATGAATCAAAATTATCATATCTTACAAGTTGAATCAAACAATCGCAGGAATTTGAGTATATATATCCCTTCTTCCTGCCTACACCTCCTTTTACTTTTTCCCCCCATATTAAACACACTGCCAGTATTCTAAACTATTTCGACATCACGTGACTTGCACGAAACAACACCTCTCATTCCAAAACATACCCCATAACCTACACAACTTTGTACGTTCCCTCTGAACTTCCTTTTGCTACATGAGACTGTATCATAATTAGTGTTGGCAACGAAGCGGATCGGTTCGTCGCGGATCGAACCAGGGTGCAGTTCGACACCGATTCGATCCGAGATTTGGACGAAGTTCCGAGGTTTGTCCAAACCGGTTCGCGAACCATCTATCTTCGAACGATAATAGGTAAGTGAGTTCTTGTCCGTTCGGCTCGAATTTTAGCGCATCTTGTAGCGGGAGAAGTTAGCTACAAGATGCACTAAATTTCGAGCCGATCGGACAAGAACTCGTTTACTTATTGTTGTTCGCAGTTGTAGGCCGAAATGGTAGGGTTTGTGGCGAAAGGCTTGGCAAGGATCCGGTTCACGCGGACCAAATCGGTTCGTCAATTGTACGAACCCCGGGCAGTTCGTTGCCAACACTAATCATAATGCTAACACCTCAGATATAGATTCATTTTCAACTCACAGCGATGGTACCAAAGGTCAGTGGCAAAGGAAAGGGGAAGGCAACTGCTAAGGCAAAGATGCCAACATCAGTTATAAATTGATGCCTGTCATTATATCGGGACAGTATAAAGGGATTCATCTCGGATTACATCTATAGACTCATACAGATATAGTACAATATTTACGGCATCAAGAATGAGAGGGCATGGGACCTCTTTTATGATATACTCTTTTTTGATCCAGTCACGACTCGTCACTTTTCACAATTCCATCTGATATAGCCATACCACCGGAGCAGGCATTCACCTTATCGGGAGTAGTGGGCTGCCTTCCACTCATATATGGGGCAAATATTTGACAAAACCTGTGACCAAAAGAATAATTGTAGGTGGGACAACCCCTGTACCTTTGGGAATCAAGTTGATCACTCCAATTGGCAGACAATCAGCTCGGGAAAGATTAAACGTATCGGCAAACGTTTCTCTTAGTAAGGTAGCGATGATCTCAGGGCAAATATTGAGCCACCAAGCGGCTGGCAGTACAAGCCAGGCGACTTCCTGGTCATGATGCCATTCAAGTGGGATGAGACAATCGACGAGGATGACGATGATCAGAACTGGGTGGATTGCGGAGTGCCGAGGGGTAGAAGGAGCCATCCTGGCTATGGTAATAACAATGACGACGGTGAGGGAGAGGAGGATATGCAGGGTGGTGAGAAAGGGATCAGGAAAGGAAAGTGAATGAAGGATAGGAAGGCGAAAGGGAAGGCAACTGAGGATGGAAAGGGGAAGGAGAAGGCAACAGAGGAAGGGAAGGGGAAGGGGAAGGGGAACGGAAAAGGGAAAGGTATTGTTAAATAAATTCCAGGGTGAGAAAGCTCACAGAGCGGTAGAAAGGCTACAGGGAGCAAGGAGAATGGGCATTCTAAGAGACCTATCAGAGATGATAGCCAGCTCAAGAGCTATGCTGCAGGTGCAGCAAGACGGCATCAAATCAGAGATGATATCTCTTGTGCAGTTGCTTTGCAGTTGTTGAAGGAAATATATGAGGTAGCCTTGGATACGGAGGGATAACTTGAGTGGGTATATTTAGGGCCGGAAGTATCGCCTGCCATGTCAATTTTCTCAGATGATGATACCGACTCTACCGAGGAGTCGAACAGCGAATATCACTTAGAACATGATTCTGATGTCGATATACATATGAAGGATAATGTGGACATACCCTACAGTGTTGATTTAGATGGTAATGTGGATATGGACAGGGACGGTGACGATAGAGAGGAGGAAGATTAAGAGGAGGAAGATGAAAATGAGGAGGTTGAGGAGGAGGAGGATGAGGATGAGGAGGAGGATGAGGATGAGGATGATGGCAAAGAACCTCGGACAATTGGTCAGGGAGAGATGGTAAATACATCAGCTGACGATGTAGATACCATGGTAGACGATCAGTCAATCATGCTATCTAAGCAAGGCCAGAAGATGCGTGAGCATACCCCTTGGCCACAACCTCAGGTATCTGCCCCATGGCCACAAATCCTGGAGTCTCATCCATGACCACGAACTCCGGAGACTCATCCCCTCAGTTGACTGGAGTTTTTGGAGCTTGTGAGGTCCCAAAAGTCTCGCCTGGCCATGCCAACTCTGCGAGAAGCTGAGGCAGCTGGAAACACCTCCGATGTCGATGTGGATCAGCAGCTGCTCGACCAATAGTCATATGGCAACAGTCACTCCGATGTCCCTCTCCCTGATATCCCTCTCCCCGATGTTGCTCTCCCTGATATCCCTCTCCCCAATATCGCTCTCCCCAATATCACTCTCCCCAATATCGCTCTCCCCGATATCACTCTCCTCGATATCGCTCTCCCTGATATCGCTCTCCCCGATATCGCTCTCCCCGATATCGCTCTCCCCGATATCGCTCTCCCCGATATCGCTCTCCCTGATATCCCTCTCCCCAATATCACTCTCCTCAATGTCCCTCTCCCCGATATCCCTCTCCCCGATATCCTTCTCCCTGAGGTGCATCCAGATGGCTCGGTAGGTGAAGAGTGGACTGATCCTTACGTTGCAGAGGAGGCGATAGTTATTGCGGTAGGATTAGGGTCCGGTTCTTGTCTTGTGAGTTTCCTTTGCTGTAATCTATTCATCTCAGGTACAGATTAAGGCATACGTGAGGGTGTTTTGTTCGCTTAGAGTTATTTTGTTCTCCGGCTCGTTTAGATTAGAGATTGGGTTATGGGCTTGTTCGTTTCCTTTGTTCTAATCTATTTATCTCAGGAATTGATTATTACATGTATCGCGAGGTTTTTGGATCACTCAGGGTTTATTTTGTTTACGGATTTTGTATTGGTTTTATTTTATTCATAGGATTATGGGACATTGCGCATGCAGCATTTTTGCAACTCCTGGCATGTAAGGAACTTCCTTGTGATGGAGTTGAGGCTCAATAAATCTCTCAAGTTAGCTGAAAGTATCATGAGCTTACACTCATACCAGACTACTCAGGCCCATCACCAACTTTCGTCCCTTTCTACAGTGTATACTCCACTCCTCGCATTTCGTCGACAATATCAGAGGAGATCCCTTTCCATTGCCCTGAATTTTCATGCCAAACAAAGTTCACCTCAGACCTCTGGTAACTTAAACATATCAAATAACACCATCCTGAATACCTTCAAGTCGTACGCCAGAAGAATCTGACTATTCGCAGTGCCCTCCGATGCATTGAACCCACTTAGCGTCATGAATTCAACGCTAACATTGATTCAGTTGAAGACTCGGACGTGTTTTCCTAGCTCGAACACCTTGAAAACATCGCAGACTCTGAGTCTCAACCACTGCCACCTCCTCTGTTGTGGACAGAAATATACCGCGGCGCTGGCGCTCCACTGAGCGATTATATTGCTGAGCCATGGGTACGTGACGCTCAAGATTGCCTTGAGACGAACCTACAAAACAATCCCTACTACCTGTTTGTGATACGTGAAGAGTACAAATATATCAAGTGTAGGATCAAGAAGAAGGGCATGAAGATGTACTATGACAACATGCTGAAGAAAGAAAATACCGCTCTGCGTTTTCCAAGCTTCAAAAATGGGGATGGCATCCAGAAGCTCGTAGCTAACATACCAGATAATCAGGCTCTCGGAGAGTGGGAACTATACATTCTCGAGGATATGAGATGGAATGACAATCACCAAGACCCTATCAAATACTGGAGTCGAGACATCTTCAAAAACATGGGATGGTTTATGTGGCAGCCAGCCTATGCTAAGCATCACCTTTACGACCCTAAGTGTTGCTTTAACAGTGATACGTCTCCAAAATGCCTCTATACTGAACTGCACACTGCAGACTGGTGGTGGGAGATACAGGTAAGGAGAGATACCCGAAGATAATAAGGTGCTAATCGACGTTAAGTCAACGTTCAAAGTGGGGAATATACTGGTCCCATTGATCTTCATGTCCAACGGAATACATCTCTCGAATTTTGCTGGTGACAAGAAAGAGTGGCATGTATATATGACAATTGGCAATCTATCTTCGAAGATCCGCCGGATACCCTCAACGTACAGCATCGTAATGGTTGCTCTCCTGCCAATTCCGATCAGGAACCGCAATATTCCTCAGAAGCAGCTGGATGAACAGTGGTAAACAAACCGAGAGATACTGAATGATGTACTCCTGTGGGTACTCCAGCATCTCACCTTTAAACAAAATCCCAGCGCCAAGAGTGGTGTTACGGGGATACTTATGACCAAAACACCGTCGTAAGTATAGCCGCCTACTTTTCAGAAGTCGTAGATATCCTGAAAATCTTCTTCGTCGTGTAAAAGCTCCGAAAAGGACTCTTCTTCGTTTTCGTCCTCAGATGAGGGAAGGTAATAGGCCGAAGGAAGTTCACCAGTGTAGAACCAGTGACAGTATTCGAAGGCAATGTCGTAATATGCGATGAACCCTCGTGCGTACCAGAAGTCGTAAAAAGTGACCGCTCGTTCACAAAGGGCGTGTGCGTAAAGAACAATAGAGTCCAAGTCTCTAAAAACCAAAGACATATATTTCTTTAAAGTAGAAAACTTAATAATATTTTAGATTCTTGTCCGCTGATGTGTTCTGACTGTGGATTGCTGCTAGAACTTGATGTTTTACTTTGCGGGTGCAAAGGCAGTTCTTTTATAGAGCGAATTACTCGTCTACTCTCTATGACTTCAGCGTTTGTACTAAGATAGCTATGACCTC
>MU122481.1:4668-15564 GCA_014904905.1 Wilcoxina mikolae CBS 423.85 | reverse complement strand
TTGATGATAATTTCTCTGAGCTCTTCATCTGTCTTATCAGCCGGATTGATAATAGTGAGCTGTTTAAAGATTTCGCAGGGTAGCTTGCTCATTAGCATGGTCCGATATGCTACTCCGAAAACCTTTGCTTTTGCGTTCAGGGTGTCGAACTCCGTAATCATATCCTGAACATTTCCACTGTACCTGAGTTCAGTGAGTGCCTTGAACGCTGTTTCCTGTTGATGTTTGTTGTGGAAACGGGCGTTGATTGCAGCTCGGTATATTGACCAACTGCGAGGGTGTTTTCGGGCATGCGCTTCTGATTCCCACTGCATATGCCAGGCCAATGCATGATCCTCCAGTCGTCCTCGTACGTACTGGATCTTGAGACCCGGGCCGGTGAATATATGTGGCTGATCCGCCACGAATGCTTCCATACTCATCCACCATACATCAAAATCCTCTGAGGCCTTTCCTTTGAATTTGGCTGGATCTGACAGCTTTAGTCGTGTTTCTCGGCGTTGCTGTGGCCGCTGAGTTTCTGTTCTGTGATTGCGCCTATCGCTGCCGTTCCTTGAGCGGTGAGATCCCGAATGGTATGATCCCGGTGGAGGTGGGTCTCCTCCAGCTCCGCCCGCGGGTGGTGGTGGGTTTGATGGCCCTGGTTGATCCTCCTCTGCTGGTGGGGCCTCTCCTAATCCAGCATCCGTTCCGGATCCTCCTCTTAAACCAACGACCTGTGCCACATCCGAGTCCGCAATAGGCGAAACACTTCTGCCTCGTTCCTCTGTCTGCTGTTGCCATTGTTGGATTTGGACTCGTCTGTCTGGATGCACCGGTGTTGATTCCGAAACTTTGGCCCTCTCAAAGGCTGAAGTGAGTCCAGTATGTTCCTTCTGAAGCTTAACCACCCTTGCTTCCAGAATCTGATGATCCATCCACGATGGTACTTCCTCCGCAAACCTTTTCTCCAATATTGCCGTCCTTTCCTGTTGTGCTTTCACTGATGCATTCCATGCAATCATTTTAACCTGAATTATCCTTATCTGATTTTCACATTCTGTAATCCTCTTCCGCAGATTCTCAAATTCCTCTGTTGCTTCTTTGACCACATAATCATTCTGGCATTGCAGTGCTGCCAGTCCCGTCCTCGTCTCGCTCAACACTGCGTTGAGAACCTGAATCTGTTCCTCGTGCCCTATGAGGGCCTGTTGTTCGAGGGCTTTGTCGGTTTCCACTTGCCGACTGAAGAGCTGACAACCTAGTCGAACGTCGTCGAATTCCGCCTCGATGGCTTCTTTCTCGCTGTTGCAGGCCTCGACTAGTCGTTGAAATTCCTGATCCAGATGACTGACTTGGGCCTGTACGCTGTCGATCATCTCCGTGTCCTCGTCCTTCTTGGAGTCGAGATACTGTCTCCTCGAGGCTTCGTATTGCTCTTGCAGTTTCTTGACCCATTCTGGTAAGGGTCTGGAGGGCTGTTTGGATTTCGTGACTCCAGATGACGCTGGTGCCAACTGGTCCGCTCCAGAGAGAAGTCGGCGTCTGTTGCTGGCCATTGTGAAGCTGTCGAGAGGGGAATGTAAAAGGACCGGTGACTAGTTGTCCTTGTGGAGGTGATACCTGCCGTGGTATCGATTCTTGTTGTGATCTATTTCTCAGCCGTGTGTAAAAGTTGCAGGTAACACAGTTTTCTCTGCAACCTCCCTGACAATGTTCTGCGCAAAATCCTTGTCGAGTATTTCCTTCTGGATGGTTGAGATATCGGATTGCGCAGCAGGCTGGAGTATCGCAAACTATGCAATTTGTAGTCATAAAACACTTTTGGACGTGTCCAAAATATTATACTGTTACGGGGATACTTATGACCAAAACAACGTCATAAGTATAGCTGCCTACTTTTCAGAAGTCGTAGATATCCTGAAAATCTTCTTCGTCGTGTAACAGCTCCGAAAAGGACTCTTCTTCGTTTTCGTCCTCAGATGAGGGAAGGTAATAGGCCGAAGGAAGTTCACCAGTGTAGAACCAGTGACAGTATTCGAAGGCAATGTCGTAATATGCGATGAACCCTCGTGCGTACCAGAAGTCGTAAAAAGTGACCGCTCGTTCACAAAGGGCGTGTGCGTAAAGAACAATAGAGTCCAAGTCTCTAAAAACCAAAGACATATATTTCTTTAAAGTAGAAAACTTAATAATATTTTAGATTCTTGTCCGCTGATGTGTTCTGACTGTGGATTGCTGCTAGAGCTTGATGTTTTACTTTGCGGGTGCAAAGGCGGTTCTTTTATAGTGCGAATTACTCTTCTACACTCTATGACTTCAGCGTTTGTACTAAGATAGCTATGACCTCTGATCGTTAGGCTGGTTACTCGATCTCAGTAGGTTGCGCTACTTTTCCGTTTGACGTTCGGCACTTTCTAAAGTGCGAGGCATCCCTGTAGGTTATCCTCATGCCGTCAGGTTTTGCCACGTAGCCTCTCAGCTCGTTTGCTTTTCTTCTGATCTGTATGCTTACGCAGAAAACAGGTTTCGGCAATGACCGCTGACGTGTTCATCGAACCATCACTTCCTCTTAGATCTCTCGACTCAATGCTAAATCGGATAGTGGGTTGCAGGGATATGTTTACCCTCATAGACTTGCGTTGGTGACCAGCCGCTGCTATGCCACGTATCGTACTTCCATCTCGCTGTCTTTTACTCCCGTTTCAGGGCTGCAGCTTATGTCGGACCAGCTCACCCAAGAACTGCCGTTACTCGGAAATGACGACCCACACACAAGCTCTCAATAGGTAGATTGAACTACCGGGGCGCAGTTAACATATGGAGTCCCTAGACTGTATAGTTATCCCCATAGTAAAGTCCCGCTTCTCGAGCTCTGACGTGTGCCTGTCGGAGAGTGTAGAGGCGTACCCCGCTCTAGCTGACTGTCCCATATTGCTGATAAGGTAAAGTAATTCTGGTCAAAACGATCGCGCATGGCTAACCCGTAAGTTCCCGCAATGGCGTGATCGTGCTTCATCAACTCATGACCTCCCTAACTATCGGAGGTCTAGGCGTATAGTAGCATACCATCCTAAGTGTTCGGGTCTGATGAATCCGCCAGCTAAGTGTCGTGACTATCGCTGTTCGATCGAGAAGGTGCACTGCCCTCGTGCGGTTTAATCATTCCGCTTTGTCTGGGCTCGGTATTGGATATGCGTAGCTTCGTCGCTCAGAGGATGGGATAGCTGCGGGTGTGACGTTGACCATCCATAGTGACAGGTGATCAACCGCAGATTGCCATGGACATCCTCCGTACCTTGTGCACCTGCTAAGGGACAACCCCTAACAAGTAGATATTACAACGTTCTCTGTACAGATAGTAACTTCAGGCGTTGCAAATCGATTTTAGCAGCATGACTTGCAGATTGCCCTGAACCGGTACCTGCTTGGAGTTGTAAGCCAGTCTCTATGAGATGGAAGCCCCATTCAGCGTTCCATATTCAATCGTGCAATTGAGTGCACATGGGCATTGTTAGAATTCAATATGTATGCTCGATATAAATCTCACGATGATGCAACATTGAACTATATGGAGGACGTCTTGCATCGTTTTCACACCTTCAAAGATGTTTTCTTACTCGGGTGAGCGGGCAAAATGGCGAATGACAAAGCCAATGCCCCGAGAACGGAACTCGTGAAGAAGCGAAAGATAGATGAGGAAACAAATACTGAATCTTGGATACCATCCAAGAAGCGGCGTGAAATGAATGCATGGTGGGATTATATCAGCCACGAGATAAATGTTTCCAAGGAGATAGATGCCGACTTCAACTTTCCGAAGATCCACTTGATATCTCATTGGGTCAAACAGATTCGTCGATACGGAGCCTTGCAACAGTATTCTGCCCAAGAGATATGAACAAGCACATAAAATGAACCTCAAGGACGATTGGAATGCCTCCAATCACAATCTCAACTATCTGCTGCAAGTAACAACCTTTCAGCGTCGTATTCTCTGCTTCGAAATCAGACAGCTCAATCTCCAAGCCCTCACTCAGCATCGGGAGAACAGGACTGCATCCTGCAAAGTCTTCCCTTTCCGTGCTGGTCTGGCTGCCCCCCTGAGCTCCCAGTCATATGCGAAGCATGAATTTATGGGACCTCAAGACTGACATGAAGAAAAGCATTCTGATGCTATGATCAAAGACTTCAGAGCATTACTCGACAATACGCAAGACACTACATACCACATGGCAATATACAATGGCATATGGGAGTTGCTCAAGCATAAGAGTCGTAACAAGACGTATAAATCAGATGAACAACTGCAGGCAATGGAGCTCTGTATTTACCATGGTTTTAAGGTTCAAGTTGAGGATTTAGAAGGTGAACATATATCTCAGATGTATCGATGCACAGCAAGTCAGAGCTAGTATGGAGGGGACCAATAGAACGACTGGGTATGTGTAAAGCAATATCTGGGGAGGTGTTATGGCGTGCTGAATGGTTATCTCTCATAGCAACTGCAATAACTATTCAAAATCAAGCTCCTGAATGAGGAAGGAGCTTTTGTTGAGTACTGATTAGCCCTGGCGCTCACATGGCACAATACCAGAAAACTTGGGTAACTTGGATCCCGTCTCAACATTTGTACAACTGAGAAAAGTATCGGCAGCCATTGCTTTGCAAGTTTTCAATATGGAAAACATCATCGGCTACACGCACGTAATTCCAGAGATAGCTACTAGTAGTAAGATAGGAGACAGACGGAATGAGTGATGGATTGTCAATAGCCACATGGATCTGGTGACTTGGAATGATGTGTATAATTAGTAAAGAGAGAATTGCGTTTTGCGCGCAGGTAGAAGAAACGCAAGGAGAGGTTTTCGTAGCGTCATTCATAGCATTGCAATTCCGATGCAAGCACGTACCCAATGAACCCATCCCGATGTATGGTCACAGTTGGCCACAATGCCAGAGTGTTCGTTTAAAATAGGAGACCAACAGAGTGACAAGAAACGGTGAAACTGCGATCGGAGGGTGATATGCAACATGAAACTGCGATCAGAGGGTGATATGCAACGTGAAACTGCAATCAGAGGGTGATATGCAATGCGACGTGTGGTATTGACACTGGGTATGGAGTAAGCCGCCACTGGGGTGTCTCTGACAGCTCTAACAGAGCACATCCACTCTGATGGAGCCATTCTGCCTGGATGGAAAATTATTTTGCTGATGTATACTCATCTCATGAATATTTGGAATGATTTTCCATCTCCATTGAGACAGAAGATAATCAAGTCCATAAGGGTGGCTCTCAACAACCTCATTCTACATGAGAAAGGAGTCAATAACATGCAACCCATTGCTAAGCCTCGTCGAGTAGTATTAAACGAGACTGCAATGGAAGTCCTGATGATGGAGCTGGACATTGAGACTCCGATAATTTCTGTGATCCACATCCCCATTACTAAAGATTCATCTTTTGATGCTGAGGATGGGATGGACGATGGCAACAATGATAGCGATAACGAGCATGATGATATTCACAGTGCCAGGAGTCGTACTCAGCGACATCGTGGTATCCAGCTGGATGATGATAAGGTTGAGAATGAGAATGATGATGATGAGGATGAGAATGAGGATGAGGATGAGGATGAGGATGAAAATAAGGACGAGTACAAGGATGTAGAGTCGGAGTCGGTGGATGCCTGTAAAGGAGAGAGTAGTTTAGAAGATATACATCAAGCTGACTGCGACGTGTAGTATGGCATTTATAATGGGTGATATTTGGAATGGAAAACTGTATATATTAGAGCTTAATATCAAACATCATCAATAGTATCATCACTGTACTATATTCGTTGCCTGAGATGTGAATGCAATTCCGGGCATCGTATAAACATCACATGCTGTGAACATTGTGTTATATCAAGGGTATACATTGCACTCATACATTACATGAGTAGTGTGGTGCATCAAAAGGTGTGCACACAGAATAGATACGTCAGAAACAATTATGTGTACTGTATAGCTGTGTCAGTAAGAAATGCTGGGTAAAGAGGTGCAAGTGCAATGCCAGGGATTGTGTATACGCACGTACAGTATCACTCGATGATGAGACTCAAAAGGTTTCGTCTGAAGCGTCCGATGTGCCATAAACGTTTCGGCATCTGGAGTGCGACTTGGTTTTATTCTCGCTGATACAGTTGTGTCGACCCATCCAATGGCCTGGACTGGATCCGTGAAGTGTCGTTCGAAGACGAATAAGAAGGCAATGATATCATTCAGGTTGCGTTTGCCATTATATGTTGGAAGGTTATACGATTTGACAGAAACATCACAGCTTCTGAACCGGCCAGGGGTCAGTTCAAAGGAGCCATGATTCTCCGATAAGCTTGGAGTTGGTTCAAAGCTGCCATAGTTCTCAGATGAGCCTGGGGTCAGTTCAGAGAAGGTCTTGGGTACAGGAATCGTTTTGTTACTTATAAAATGTCGAATGATACGTTCCAACATTCGCAACTCGGACTCAAGCTAATATTTATCCGACAAGAGGTTTTTGGCTTGGTAAAGTATCATGTATTTCTCCAACTGGAGCTGTTTCACATCGGTCTGCTCTGTTGGCTCCGGCTCTGACTTGCACTTGTCCAGCCACCTCTCCAGCTTGACTGAGTAACGTTTCTCGATCCGGAGCTCATCTTTCAACTGGTGGATTTCTTGGTGGACTACCACCCACTCCTTACTCGTGCCATCCTGAACTGGTACAGCTGTCTCCAAGTCCTTGACTTTAGTGGCCAAGCTGTCATTGAGGTTGCAAATCTTGGTGAATTTATCGACCTGTTCAAGACTCTCCGATAGGCCAACATGTATGATTTCTAGCATTACATCCTCGGTAGCCCAGATTCAGTTGATAGCTTGGTCAAATAAGGGTTCGGAGCTGCCAGCGATAATCTTTTGCCATGTAGTAACGTATTCTGCGGTACAAAGTTCTGCAGTTTGAAAGTCTGTGGTGGCGAAAGTCGCAAATCTGTTGCTAAACCTAATTGACTCCACCTTATGAATTCTGTCTTGAAAACTGATATTTACACGTCGTGCATGTCGTGCATAGCAGGAATAGTCGCGAAGTCAGAAAATACGTGCAATCTCTCCGAACCGCTAGTATTCTACTGACTGGAGGGTAGACCAAGTGAATCAGCCATTGTGTATTGTGTTTTGATTACTTCTAATGCTTGTGAGGCCATCAGTAGTTGAGAATTGCTACCAATGTAGATAGATAGACCTGTCGTTCATATCAGAAGTGAATGTTGTTGGTTCTCAAACTGAAATCTTGCTAGAACTAACTACGTGAGCGGTACAACAAGCTGCACCTTAACATGATCAAAGCCATCCACCTGCAAAACATCTTTGTATTGAATCTGTATTGGCTTTCTGTAATAAAGTATATGTTGGAATAACTATATCACTTGGCCAAAAAGCAATCATGACATCTTTTGTGTTATCCAACAACCCCTTAAAACTGGTACTTCCTCTGTAGCCATTACATCATCCCCTCTTTTAGGTAGATATGTCCTCAAGTCCTAGGCAAGTTAGTCTAGCATTATAAGGTATACCCCCAGAGATTAGACCCTGCAAGCCTGATTGTCATTTCACCTTATTGGGGAGTGTTATCTCCTCACACTGGGAATTTAACCATGGACCTTGTTGGTGTCATACTGTAATAAAGTATATGTTAGCATACTATACCACTTGGCCAAAAGGTAACTATGATACCGCTTGTGTCATCCAACAACCCCTTATAATCGGTACTTCCTCTGTGGCCATTACACTTTCACATCCTGTGCGAACCTTCATAACCTTTATCGCAACCAAGTCCTGAAAGCAGTAGGGATACTACTTGTGCTGGTAAACCTTGGATGACGCTTCCGGTATTATATTGAAGCTACTGGACATCCATGAATGGGTGATTAAGGATGGGGAAGCAGCTGTACTAGCAGCAGGTGAGTGGGTTGATCAAGAGGATTGGACCATTGTTAAGAAAGAGTAAGAAGTACCACTGTAAATTGTATACTAGTATGGCTTGAAAGATTGTCAACTTGCACCACCAAAAGTTATGGTGGCCTGAACGATTGTTAATGGCTTGAGAGATTGTCAACTCACCCCAACAAAGTTGTAGTGACTTGAACGATTGTCAACTACCTGAACCACAAGATATCCTGGTCCTACCGCCGGAACCTTACTTAAAGTCCTGGGCCTACAAGATTAAAAGGATGGCGAGACAAGAGGTCCCGGGCTTTATTGAAGTCTCGTCTCATCTCGTTCCATGCCGAACACTAGTCCAGAGAGATCCTCAGCAATGTTGAGATCTTCCTCAGTTGCCGTGATCAAAGGCTTCGAGTACTTATGGTCGTAAGTCTGACTTGACCTTATCGCACTGGAATTGCTATGGGATCCAACTGCACTGCTCGAATTGATGGCATCTTTGGCAGTTTCTGTGTACTAACCTAGCATCGCTGATTGCAGGAGCTTGAATGGAGGATCTGACAGTTCACGGCAGTATCATATATATCCTATCTAGTAAGTAGATAGCAACAAATATGTCGTTGCTGATACTGCTGTTGATGATATCGATATGGCAGATCTGATGAAATCTGTTGTTGAATCCACACCAAGATCAGGGAAACAGAACATGCAGAATGCTGAAACACCAATCCCGGACAACCTTTGACTATATATATTGGATTCGAGCCTCACAGCTTCCCCCAACCGGCTCTATTTTAGGAAGAACAATATGAAGACGATCGCAGTGTATTGGGATGGTCATATTTGAACAATATTCTTTTTTTCATACAATTCTTCTTTGCGCTATCCTGTTCATAACGTACATCTATGGGAAGTGAGACATCTACTAGAAGCGAGATGGCCAGGTAACCTCAAATCTGTGAAAGTATGACCCCGTACAACCCCTCTTTTGAAGCCATCACATACTCCATCTGCACCCAACAATCATGCTACAGGTGAAAGAACGCTCCAATATCCTAAAGCTATCCCTGGAGCAGCGATACAGTGTAGCACTGAAGAGCTTAGAGGACAATACCTTCACTTCTTTGCAGAAAGCGGCTGAAGCCTTCAACCTCAGCCAGTCCAGTCTTGGTCACCATAAAAATGGCCGGCGCAACTGCCAGATCGCACATCAAGACGAACAGATCTTTACCCCGGCAGCAGAGCATACGATTGTACGGTGGATTCTCAAGCTGGATAACTATGGATTTGCACCTCATCTAGACCATATGATGGGAATGGTAAAAATTCTTGCTGCAGATGACAAGCAGCGGCAAGTCTCCATGCAGCCAGGGCAGAAATATATCATAGGAAAGAATTGGATTACATGATTTTTGAACCGTCATCCGATCCTTGTTACTAAGTTTGCAAGCCGAATTGATCAACAATGCGCATTTGCCAGCAACCCTCGAATTTTGCAAGACCACTTTGCCAAGCTTGGAAAGGTGATCCAAGAGAAAAATATTATACCGAAGGCTATTACGAATATCGATGAGACAGGGTTTGTGATGGGAATTTCAATACGCACAAAAGTGATTACTCGGCGGGGAAAGAAGAATCCACATATTACCCAGAGTGGTAAGCGGGAGTTTATCACAGCACTTGAAGCAGTTTCAGCTGATGGCTATGTTTTTCCTTCGTATCTAATTGGCAAGAGTACATAACACGTTTTTGACTGGTATAAACATGTTACTCCAGAAGACTATATGGCACGATGGGCAGTATCACCAAAAGGTTGGACTGAAAAAAAGATTAGATATGATTGGTTGACTGAGGTGTATGATCCAATCAGCCATAAGCGCTGTCCAGGCAACACACGGTTACTCATCCTGGATGGTCACGTCTCTCATATCAACTATAAGTTCCTCAAATACTGCGAGCAAAATGATATTGTTGTATTCTGTCTTCCGATCCACTCGACTCATCTTCTTCAGCCTCTTGATGTGGTTCTTTTCTCAGCACTCCAAAATGCCTACAAGAAGGGAATTGAAGACTACTTCCGTATCACTTCAGTAGGAATCAACCGGGATATATTCTTTCCCCTTTACAAACAGGCAAGACATGAGGCCTATACCCTGCACAATATTCAGAAGGCCTTTTCTACTACCGGTATTCACCCTTTCAGCTGTTGTACTGTGTTGGCGAATACAAAGGAGTGAGCTGCACTCAAAAAAGCTGCCGAGAGTGAAGCTGCACTGGGCTTTGAACTTGAGAAGATCCCCTATACCAAGTGTGAACTGTGGATGCAAACCAATCAGGCCCTTCGCTTTTTCAAAACTGCTACCCCTGGAGAAATTTGCAACTATATCCTTCACTTCTCTCATACCGCTGAGTACTACAAAACAGAAGCTGAAATTGCACAAGCAGAAACCCAAAACCTACAAAGAGAAATCAAAAAGGCTCGGTCCAATAAGAAGGATATACGGCAACTAGGAAAGGGAAACCTTGCTGGGGTAATGACTGGTAATACAATTTTAGAAGGCATGCTGGAGAGTGAACAGAAGAAAGAAGCAGAGAAGCTGACTGCTGCTGAGCGAAAAGCAAAGCGTGTTGCTAAAGCTGTTGAAAAAGCTTCAAAGATTGCAACTCTTTATACTCCGAGAGCAGTTCGAAAAAAAAGCCAGGTTCGATTCGAATATGATGTAACACCGGGAGCGGCACTCCAGGTTTATCAGTACAAGTAGTATCCTTACTGCTTTCAGGACTTGCTTGCGATGGTAGTTATGAAGATTCACTCAGGATGTGAAAGTCACTGATAGATAAGATTCAAGACAAAGATGTTTGGCTTTCCAATGCGTATATTGTTAAGGATTGTTCTCCTCGTCAAGAAGCTTGCCCTTCTACCCTCGCAGATTCTAGAGGTCTTTATACCTCTAT
>MU122479.1:0-37272 GCA_014904905.1 Wilcoxina mikolae CBS 423.85 | reverse complement strand
ACGACGAAGAAGATTTTCAGGACACTTACGACTTCTAAACGGTAGGCGGCCATACTTATGACGATACTTGAGTCATAAGTATCCCCGTAACACCTTGTACGATAGGCTGAAAGGGTTCTGTCTAAAAGAAGGATTGAGATGATAATCCAAGGGCATGATATCTAGAGCCAACAGGTGGGAGCATGTGTTCCACAGCGCTCACCAGTGACCCCAATCCTCTTCCCAATACAAACAGCTCGGTTGATAGAGTGGGTTAAAAATAGTGCCATGGAGTCAAAGGCTTCTCTATTGTGGATGACATCGCATGGGAGGGCACTCGGAAGGAAGTGAACAAGATTGTTTAGAACCTCAACACCTGTGTGTCGGATGTTAGTGACAGAGGCAAAGGACAGAATGTTTAGTTGAATACTGCTATGACAGATGTAGCACTCTTCAAACGAAGCCGAGGACATTAGAAGCATCTTGGGCCGAAAGTCACACCCACAATTAATGTAGTACATGGTGCCACATTCATCAACATAAAAGCGACAAGATAGCTCTGAGTCAGGATAGATGCTGACCTCAAGCTCAGGCAGCACCACAACCGATGCCTCAAAATGGCCAGGGATACAAAAAGCGGTATGCTCATACTAACAACAGTGCAAGGTTTCTTTCAAGAGCGGGTTAGAGCATTCCATATCTCCTGTATCCATCCTGTCATGCGGCATGGGAGAGATATGCTGTGGGAATGAAAAGCAACTGGCTGACGCGAAGACATCAAACTTCATTCTGATTCACAAGCCAGGTCTATCCTAGGAGCCCTGCCCACCACTGCATTGGTTCAGTTCAAGAGGGATTCATGGCTCACACCATTCTCAGAGGCCCTTGAGTCCTAGGAACAACGATTATTAGCTAGGATAGCAAATATGTGACAAGGATCCAATACAATGTTGAAGAAGATGCACGACTATCCTATGATGGGAAAAGTGATATGCAGTGTGATCAGGAAAGAGTACGATCATGGTGGGGAAGGAATGACCATGTGATTTGCGGAAAAGAGGAAGGGGCTACACTTAAGGTGCAGCTCCAGCAAGGGCACGTGCCAAAAGGGGAAATGTTGGTACCCATGATGTTAGTGTCTCCGAAGGATAGGCACTGCTTGCTTAGACTAAGAATATACCATCGCACTTTCATACTACTACATTGGTAGCAACACTTCAGAATTGGCTTCTCCTGCACCTTGGGCGTGTCAGAGCCCAATCTCTATTCAAAGTGCAGTAGGGAAAACGATCACAGATGAATTTCGATGGCGAAAAAGACGAATGTCACACAACGAAACACCATAACGATGACAAAGACAACCACGATTCCGGCTGCGGAGCTCCTAAACCCTCCTGGAGGTCAGAAGGAGAATTGTTCTGAAGTGGCGCGTACATTGAACAGCAACAATGCTAGAGGCATCTTCTCAGGTGCGCAGCCAAAGGGGTTCATTTCACCAACGGCGGACCGATGATTACCGAGAACACTGAGCGGGGTTCTTCAATGGCCTGCCACTAATCGCGTAGATGGGAATCATTGCTGAAATTGTCAATCGGTTCCTTGCGGTTGAGGACAAGTACTGAGAGCAAGTCCAAGATCTCATGTGAACATTTGAGAATGCTGATGGGGAATGGTACGCAATAGCAAAAGTACTTTTCGAGTTGGAGAATCAACTAACAGAAAAGGAGCAGACCCTCGTGTCGAAGCAGGCAGTGTGCGACCGATTGGCGCAACAAGCCTCACATGACAATAACGACGATGATACGGCACCCTTGGTTGATGGTGCAATTGTATTTGCGATGGCAAAGCTGAACCAGGAGGTCACCACGATGAACGCGCTCAACAAGGCAATGCAAGTCAGAGTGGGTGCAACCTTACAAAATGTTGAAGCAATCAAGAAAGGGTTGACAACCACTGAAGGTGAGAGAAATATGATCTGTGAAATGATGTAATCGGCGAAGGTGGAAGGGAATATTTCAAAAGAGGCCTTGGTCAGAGGCAAAGAGGGCACTGTGACAGCAGATGCCGACACATCTGTGGTGGTTAACAACCGCATGTTTAATATCAAACCGACGGGATTGCCTACATACGATGGAACGAGAAGTCTTGATGCCATTACATCATTCTTATCGACTATGCAATTCCATTTGGGCCCGCCTGTGCAGATACTGGGCCTTGCCCATGAGTTCGGCATCCCACGGACATATGGCTGGCCCGCTGTGGCCCTCCGCCAGATCAGCATCATAGTGGCTGTGCGGTTCAACCACCGCTTCCCGCCAACTTCCAATGCCTCTGTGACTTCGAATGACTTATCCACGGCAATGAAGCAGGCTTTCATACCTCCGGATGCCATAACCCAATTGAAATGTGATTTGGACTGACTGCACATCAAGTGCGCTCAGCGTGTATCGGCTTTCAATGAACGTTTCCGCATACTTTGCCACCAATTGGAGCTGTACGCACCACTATCTGACAACCGTGTCCACGACTGATACCAGCTGAAACTCGAAAGTAACCCTGAAGCGTCAAACACTTTGATTGAGAAATTGGTAAATCAGCAAGCAGGGTTGCTCAATGACGTTATGGGGAAGTGGGTCACCACACCCGTATGTGCCCAAACAAAGAAATGGTCTCAGGCGCATGGAAAGAAAAGAAAGCTGCAGGCAACAAAGGCGCAGTGAAGAAGGAGAACCAAGAAAAGAAGGGGAATGACAAGGAGGAAAGGCGTAGAGGTACCCGTGGTGGAGGAATGTAAAAGAGCCACCGCTATGTCCAGACCACGAGTGGACAAAATGATGATCCAAAGCAATCTGCAGCATAGGAATTTTTGGATGGTTGAAGCGACGATGACAATTCAGATGATTCGAGCTCGAGGAATGGCAGCCAGAGTGATTCGCTGCGAATCGACTCCCTGAAATTAAAACTTCTTCCGTGTCTACTTCAATGAAAATAATTAATTGTTACCACGATCTTGAAATCAGTGATAATGACAGCTGAAACGTTCTTCATTTTGATGTTCCGCTTCAATGCAAGATGGGAGACGACACATATAGTAGTCTAGCAGCGAACAATGTCAAATACGATGGAGTATCAGAGCATTATGTGTGCAGAAGAACAATAAAAAAGTCAAGAAAGAAGGGCACGGTGCTAGACCTGAGAGATGGTGGCTGAATAATTGTCGAAACAGCCAAAGATAAGGTAGACAATGGCATTGAGAGACGACAACAAGCTCTTAGGAAACTTAGGCTCGGAGACAACGGTCATGAGTACGCAGCGTGGTTAATGGTCTATGATATAAATGGATTTGATATCATCCTCAGACAACGTTGGGTGGGCGATATTAAGGGAACATACAGCATCGACAATTGAACGAATGAGATGAGAATAATACATGGTGGAGTACCCTGGGGTAACAAGGAAATGGTGGCCCGAATTCACTATCTCAGCGGCCTTCGCCGTGACGAAAAACTGGACAAGGAAATTGTAAAAGGATCTGCAGGCATGATGGGCATTGAAATTGTTGATGAGAAGCATTTACGTCGCACAAGCCACTGCCTTTTTGCTGAGGGATTTATGGTTCGGATATGATACGACAATCCTGAGCCTCAGCAGCCACCAGACGAATCTCACAGTTTGCTCTGCGATTTCGAGAGTTGTGATTTAAGTGCAGAGCTGATATATGATCACTCGCTGCGCAAACCACAATTTAAAATCAACATATCGCCAGAAGATGATAACAATGTCCCATACCGACCCCCATATCTAATATCTCCCAATGATGATGCAGAGCTACAATGGCCATGGGGTAAGGCCTTACGCGAAGGCTGGATTCAGCCAAACATCAGCCATTATAGCTCTCCCATTCTATTCGTGCCAACGAAAGTTGATGGATTGCGCATGTGCATCGACTATTGGGTAGTTAGCCGCGTCACCAAGAAGGATCGATGTCCGCTACCTCACATTGAAGAGCTGGTCCAACTGCTCACAGGTTGAACCTAATTTTCGAAAATAGATCTAGACTCAGGTTATTATCAAATTCGCATATGTGCTGCGAATCGTCAAAAGATGGCAATCGCAATGAAATATTGGCTGTATGAATGCACGGTGCTTTCTTTTGGACTGGCCAAGGCTAGTGTTGGCAACGAACCGCCCGGGGTTCGTACTATTGACGAACCGATTTGGTCTGCGCGAACCGGATCCTTGCCAAGCCTTTCGCCTCTAACCCCACCATTTCGACCTACAACTGCGAACAAAAATAAGGAAACGAGTTCTTGTCCGATCAGCTAGATATTTAGCGCATCTTGTAGCTAACTTCTCCCGCTACAAGATGCGCTACAAATCGAGCGGATCGGACAGGAACTCGCTTACCTACTATCGCTCGAAGAGAGATGGTTCGCGAACCGGTTTGTACACACCTCGGAACTCCGACCAAATCTCGGATCGAATCCGGATTGAACCCCATCATGGTTCGATCCGTGACGAACCGATCCGCTTCTTTGCCAACACTAGCCAAGGCACCCTGAAAATTGATGCCAGTCATTGACCGCCTACTTGCTTCCATCCCCTAGCTATGAAACTTTGTGGCTATATAGCTTGACGATGTGTTAATCCATAGTTCAACGTGAGAGGAGCATCTAGATTACATTCCAACAGTACTACAACATTTGCAGCAAGCTGGCCTGCAATTGAAGTAGTCCAAATGCGAATGGTTTCATGTTGGGATTATATTTTACGGCTCTCAGATGCATACCTTAGAGTCAAAGACCAGTGCAGTATCTGGATAGCCTTGCCCTCGGAAATGCGCTAGACGTTCGTGGCTTTCTCTGTCTGACCGGCTGAACAGCAAGTTCATATGGCATTATCCTCACATCGACTTGCAATTATATTGTATGAGCAGAGTGTGTAAGAGAGCCAAAATGGATGGCAGCCAAGACGAGCCACGGCTCAAGGACGTCGGTACTGCACAATTTGCTTGGAATGGGATTTGGAAGAGGCCTTCGAAATGTTAAAAGATACCATTTGCAAGACTGAGGTGCTTGCACAGCCAGAGGAAGGGATCGAGTACGTGCTGCATTTTAATACCAGCAAATATGTAGTAGGAGCAGTACTATCACAGAAGCGGCAAGACGAAGAGACCAGAGTGGTTGGCTTTTGGAGCAGGAAACTTAGGAGTGCAGAAACGCAATACCCTACATACAATAGAGAACTCCTGGCAAACCGCGATGCAGTTGTGAACTGGCACTACTACCTCCATTCAGATCGATGTTTCACAGTCCATACTGACCATGCTTCTTTGTAACAAATATCAACACAACCACAACTCTCAGCAAGACCGATGGAATACTTTGTTATATTACAAAATTGTACATATGATATCCGCTACAACCTGTGCGCGAAGAACTATCCTGTTAACACCCTGACGCGTCGGTCCGACTTCAGATGTGAGCATTGTCAAGTTACGCTCTCCCAATGTCATCTGATGCAGCTCATACTTCAGCACTCAACGGAATGGCCACAAGAGATGGCGGTTGAATCCGAGGACAAACACCTGGAGTAAAGACATTGTACAAATACTGGCATCCAAAGATGGCCTTGAACACCTGCCGAAAGTGTCTGCTCTGGGTGCGGTGCGAAAGGCTATGGCTTGCAGCTACCCGTTCTCCCTAGAGGAAGGCCTGCTCTACTTGGACCTCCAGAAACAGGACCCCAAACATCATAATGATAAATCGCGTCGGCTTCACATACGGACGCGTCTGAGCCACCAAATTCTCCAGGAAGGTCATGACCCTGCTGTAGGCAGTCACTTCGTGACAGCAAAAACATAAATGACAGTTACGCGCCGTTACTTCTGGCGAGGGATGTGGAAAGGAGTTCAAGAGTACACAAATGGATGGGACACATGCGCGCGAGTTAATCAACAGTCTGGAAAAGTCGTGGGGTTGTTGAAACCCCTACCAGTTGTTCAAGACCACTGGGAGTGGGTCGGAGTTGATGTCATTACTGACCTACAGAAATCATTGAGGGGACACGATTGCGTTGTCAAGTTTGTTGACCACTTCTCGAAACAGGGCCACTAGATGCCTTGCACTTAAACAATTGAAGCCGATGGTTTCGCACAACTGTTTTTAGAAGGTATCATGCGACTTCACTGTGTCACACGAGAACTTATCAGCGACAGAGATGTGAGTTTAATATTGTATTTCTGAACGGACGTAAACAAGTGATTGCGGACTAAGTTGCTACTGTGAACGGTGTTTCATCAACAAACGGACGGGCTGTCAGAGTTCTCCTATAAACAAGTAACACAAAACTGACAGGCTTTTGCTACTCACCACAAACACCTGTGGGATACCATCCTCCCAAAGCAGAATACCCAGATAACAAGTCAAAGCATGCATTCACGGACTGAAGTATGTTCGAATTGTGCTAATGTTACATATCATCCATTTCAATGGACATTGTGGATAGCCCACAGGAATAAATGTGGAGTCTGAAATGCTCAGCATTTGTCGAGTGGGTGAACACTTCTTTACTAGATCTCCAGGACAGCCTCCGGAAAGCGCAAGACAGCCAAATGGGGGATGCAAACAACATCCGATGGCCATGCACTGAATAGGTTGGTGACCTCGTTATGTTGAACACAAAAGACCTACCAATAACATAAGTTTGCCAAGATCCTACTTATCGAAAGTTATAGCTCCCATGGGCCAGACCTTACAAAATCATTAAGTTCCAAGGACCCAATGCAGTCGAATTCGAATGGCCAATAGATATGTCCATTCACGATACGGTGAATGTTGCTAGACTGAAGAAATATATCGCTGACACGACATGAGAAAAACCTCATTTTCCTTCCATGCGTGCAGGATTGGACAAACCTGGCACAATGCAACGTTCGTAAGTAGTTGAGGCGATTGTCTCACATAAGATGGCACCTGGCTTCAAAGGGCACTACAAATATCCAATCATGTGGGAAGGATATGACAATGAAATAACCTGGGAACCAGCCGCCAATCTCTCCAAAGCAAGGCAAATGCTTGATGACTACAAAAAACAATATGGATTGGGATAAACGAATGGTAACCTGAAAAGGAAGGGTTAAGGCTGCAGAGTCGATACCAATTGGTGCTTTCTTTTATGCTGCTGAGTCGATGGCAATTTGGTTTCCATTATGTTGTCAGAGGATGGATTTGCGTTTGAGAAGTAACACGAATTTTTAGGAGGGATGTAATGTGGAGAGAGGGGAAGGTTGTTTGCCTTGAGGTGCGGCAGCGGAGAGGGTACGGGCCAGAAGGAGATATGTATGTGCCCATGACATTAGTGGATCCGGAGGATGGACACTACTCGCTTAGACTAAGAATAAACCATCGCACTTTCATACTACTACACGGTTGCAGAACTCTGAAGTTGTACCTAATGATCACGACTATCATACTGCATGATGACGCCACTAATATAAGGGAAACAACAACCTGAGAATGAAAGAAACAGGGAAAAGTGGCTGTGGGAGTCTGGATAAGGTGGTCAGATAGATCGCAAACCGACATTGGGAGTGTAGGAGCCATAGCAATGTTTGGGGCCTGAGAGGGATGAAGTCATTCCTCAGTCACCTCGGCAACGGTCTAATATAGATCTAATATGGGTGGACAAGGGTATTCGGACAGGCACTTCGGGAGTCTTTCAAACAAAGGCATATTGTAGGTAAACGGCACAATCAAGGTGGCAGTCTTCAGGGACTGGCAGGCAGCTATCTGACCAGCAGAGAATCTAGAATCCCGACTGGGACAACAACTAGCCAGATGGATTGTCCGCTATTCGAGGAAGCTTCCTGCGCAAGATATCAAAATGAACATCCACTTCGCTGCGGACACACAACCATCACCGGGAACGACTAAGCAGATTGCCAAACCAACCTGGACTTGGAGGACCACAGGACAGGTACGGTACGAGAACAAGTATTCATGTCGCCTGCAAACATAATCAGACAAATCCTCAAAGCAAGATCGCCCATAACAAGACAGTGGGAAGCGAACGAGTTGAGCAATCACTTCGTCTATATATTCAAGGTGAATTCGGAGAGTACGATACCCAACGCAATGACAGGATTAAAGTTTTCATGAACAAATTTCCTTCAATTGAAGCACAGGCATATGCCAGTAATCACATATGATAAACAGTTTACACACTGAGACGATGACAAGTGCTGGTAGTACTGAGGCAAATATGTACAGGCATGTGACAATCTTGGCCGCCACTGCAAACTAGTGGAATAACTGCACAAAGTGCTGTTGTAACAGGTAGGGAAGGTGAGGGGGTGGATAGCTGGCAGATACCAACATGTGCAAATCTCTGAGCATAATCCAATGAAGAAGTGGGACCAGGCAGTGATGCAGTTCGCGGCAGCTACTGATGTTACGAAGTTCCAAGCCAAGTGAATGGGAGACTTTGATTGCTTACATCTGTTTGCTGGATGCAAGAAACATGATTGGTCGATCTGACACCAGTGCAATCTGAGCAAGTTGAAGAATGAGGTTCGATGTTCACTCTTTTCGGTATCATTACTCAGGATATTTGCCATGTTTTCAAAATCTTTGGTCAGAAAGATACGACAGATCACAGGAATGGAGCTTCAGCATCTAACCGACATGCCTGCAGTCAAAGGAGGATTAAGGGCCTGTCATGAACTAAGTTTAGTCAATACAGTATATTCAAAACAAAACATCAGTATGTCATTAAATTTCAACAAGATATGACTTGTTCATTTAATTAAAATAAGCAAATCAGATGACGAGTTATGTTGACAACCACAGCACGGCATAAACCAGTGGTTCTTACTGGATTGATACTCAGCCAGCTCAGGTCATCTAAATTGCATTGATATTTCAGGCTGAATATGAGAAGGATCTGAGTTTATATCATAGATGAGAAGGCTTCAATAACCATTTATATTTATACTTATTACAGGGATACCATTAAAAATCAAAAAGATATTATTCACATCAAGTTCGAGAGATCCAAAGAATATGACAGGTACAGACTCTACAGGTATAATGGAATGATATCAGTATGGACTCTGTATATCTGAATAGAAGATCTCAGCAGAATGGTACAGAAGTTTCTGCCATGACTTTGAAGGAGGGATGTTTGGGAGCGGTATTGGTCAGCAGCACAGTTAGATAGAGAATCTCATGGGAAAACCGTTCATAAAAGCAATGATCAGAGTGGCATAATAGAGGTACAAAGACCTCTAGAATTTCTGAGGGTTAATAATGCCAGGCTTCTTGATTAGTATAACAAGCCGTAACAACATTAAAACGGGAGTAACAATCCGGGTATTACATTTGTTTGTTCAGAACAAAACACTTTTGTTGAAACAATCGTTTCCCACTGAAAGTTGTGAAAGCCTCAAAGATTGTTGGGGTTGAATCGTCTGGAATGTGGTTTCTTATTTCGAATATTTGTGGCCAAATTTCACAGCCAACTTACTAGTCCCACAAATCTGATTTAGAATTCTACTCCTACTTTGAAAGAGATAGCCTCTCTGAAGGAATAAATCAATAACAACCTGTATGAGAAAAGCTCAGGACCAATTTGCCCTAAGTTCGAAGTATCCTTAGATTAAAGACACAACTGCTTTATTGCACACACCTGCAAAGAATGCATTCACTCACTTACCCGAATATAGTTATCCGGTTGGTATCGGTCAGAAACTTCATACTTCCACACAGGTGTTTGCCCCATGCAACAGACTATGATTAATTTCTGCAATCACAAAAACAGGCTGATGGTAGATCCCTGATTGAGTGGGATATCAAATTTTGTCCCCTTTGTCTAAACATAGATCTTCTACAATAACACCTTTTAGGTACAGATGTGGGTGAAACAATCTAAAAAATGGCAGTTGGTCAGACGTTGCAAAGGCTGCAGCTGTGATTTTGGCATGAAGAGGAAATACCTTTCTACCTGCATAAGATATAGTGAAAGAGGTATTTTATAAGAACACATCATACGAAGTGATATGCCTGAGTGGGTTGCCTCATTGCGAATTCAACTTAAGTCAGAATTGGAACTAATGCAAGTATTAATTACCCAGACTAAAGAAAGCCACTAACCATTCTGGAAAGTATGACCTATTTAGTCAAAGTGTAGGAATGGCAAATGTGAAAGCAAAATCGAATTACAATTCTCCGCATCCAGTTGATGACATCCTGCAGATGACACACATGGAGCACCACACAGATGTCAAGATATAGTCCAGGACATTGTGTCCAGACTTTGTTCTGTAATTGCAATTGTAAGAACACAGGCCCTAACAAATGTTAGAAAAGTGACACCTACCTCTTGAAGTTCAAATACAGTGCTCTCAAGTAGCCAGGGTCTGTTCCTCGGGCATGTTGAAAAAGGGAACAAGATCCCAACCAAGCATAACACTCCAACAACGCAATCACTTGGAAGAACTTAGAATTGACAAACGAAAACCTAATCAAGCAGCCAAGGCCCAAGGGTCTCAGTCAACTCCAGAATGAAGCCAATCAAGTGGATAAGAGTGTGACTGAACTCATGAAAAAGGCAAATGTTGAGAAGATCCAGGCACAAGGCTAAATATGTCCAACTGAAAGCGATATTGAGAGGAAATTTGGGAAATTCATTACGACCCTTTAAACAAGACTCTCCGGCCAAACCACCAAGTAATGTATGAAGTACCTAGCTAGGTCTGTTGATGGACATGAAGAAGGAGATACCAAACAAAGTTTTAAAGGGTTTCGATTTCGTCATTGAATTGGAATCAAGGGATGTCAATATGTTGTCAGACCACCGTTACAGCGGAACCGGTGGGGGGACCAGCTCCACCAGGCATCCTGATTTGGAATATAGCTCCTGTTGCTGGGATAATTGCAAAGGAGGTGATTGAGGGTTTGGAAGTAGCAGCGGAGGAGGTGGAGGAGATGTAGGAGGTGAAGATGACAGGGAAAATAGGGCAGGAGGCATTACAGGGAGTTGATACCCAAGTTGAAACCAGGTACCATGTAGTGGCAGCACAGAATGTGGCATGCCATCGAACTGTATCCTATCATTGTACACAGGAAGATGAAAAATAAGTATTCCTGGAAGTGCAAAGGGGACAATAAAGGTTCTTAAAAGGTATTTAAAAGGTGTATTTGATCTGTGCATCAATATTAAGAGTGTTACAATGATAAATTTTCAATATCATCAATGGGATTATCATGTTTGCTAAATTATTTGAATACAAGAACCTAGCCTGGTATGATTACTGTTATGAAAACATGAAGAACAATATCTGGATCTCTAGCTGAAAGTAATTTCTCAGTACTATGAAAGAACGGTTCATGGATAAAGAAGAGAAAAACAATTCCTTTTATAAGGTGGATAATCAGCAATCCTTTGGAAAATTGAGGACTAGGTAATGAAGATGGAAACTCACAACTCTGCTGTAGGATTCGGAGGAACATTCTACATCTATCACCCAGAACAATGATTACACAAGATTAACTGGGAATGAATATTATCTGGCGTGGAACCTCTAAATAATGATATGATAAAAGGACATATATTTGTGCATGGCCTCAAGAAAGGAGTAAATAGGAGATACAGTTCAAAATGTTCATAGATAAATATAGTAGAGTAGTGTAATACCGGGAGCGTCACTCCAGGTTAACCAGTTCAAGTAGTATCCTTCCCGTTTTCAGGACTTGCTTGTGATGGAAGTTATGAAGATTCCCTCAGGATGTGAAAGTAACTAAAAACAAAGATTCATGATAAAGATGTTTGGCTTTCCAATAGGTATATTATTACGGCCTGTTGCCCTTGTCAAGAAGCTTGCCCTTCTACTCTCGGAGATTCTAGAGATGTTTATACCTCTATCCTGTCACTCTAACAATTGCTTCTATCAACGCTTTTCTCATTGGTGCTTCTAACTAACCTTCCCCTTGCACTAATGCACTCCCTTCCCATCAGAACTCTTCCGGACCCGCGGCACCATCCCAATTGGATCGCTAACTCAGATGGATTGATCACCTACTAACATCAGTCCTTCAGACTGCCGTGGTCTTGATCTATCGTATCCATACTATCTTATTGCTTCCATTCGAATGTTGACCTTTCGATCATGAAGAACATTAGAGACTTAGTCAGCTACACTGCAAACGCAGGTGCTTTCGTTCCTACAGCCTCTCAGCTCTCTTCCCAATATCAACAGTTTGAGCTGGTATAGCATCGTCCCAATAACCGCCTGTAATTTCTTTTTAGTGTTGTAGTTGACTGCATCACAGCTCATCTGATTTTGTTGGGGGCAAGTGTAATGGCAGTGCCAGGTGGACTTGGCTTCCAAGGCCAGGTAAACGCCCTTCATATATAATCCCCCTGCGAAGTTGTTTTTACACGCTAGTGATTATCTTAGCTACATTACCGTACAATTGATATATATTGCTTATTTCCATTTGTAAACATATTAATACGTATTCACCCATACAAGGATGTATGTCCTTTCACTATAATAGCTGTTCAGTTACCAGATACGTTTCGTTCATGGGATTTCGTGATTTCTTTTCCTTTGCAACACATTAGACCTACACCGACAACTGTCGCTTGGTTGTCGATACACGATAAGTATTCATCCAATTGAGTTGATTCACAGTAGCAGGTACGAATCCGAGATTCTGATGTCAATCAGTCTCCAAGAGACATGCCATGACATGATTGGCACTCCTGAGAAGTTGAAAACTCTATTCTTGACCTGCACAGAGTATCATGACTAGAACAATATATCTGGATATGTATACCCTTCAATCTTATTGATTGACGGTAGCAGAGGCGATTCCGAAGCCAACTGACACTGAGGGTAGTGTCAGCGGCCAAGTTGGCTACTATTCAACATGATGAATTCGAACGCGTCGCAACATGTCACGTTAGGACATCTACAAACATTGAAATTTGTAAGTAAACCTATATCGAGTCAATTGACTACCGCAGAGACCATTCTGAGGCGGTTCAGAGCTCAATCGACCCCGACACACTCGTGACCTGCCTGATGGCTACACCACCGAATAGACCTTGAAATATGTTCGACGAGATAGATTACTCAAGCACGAAAGAACGACGGCAACCTGTTCAACAGCTCAAAGTGCTAGCAAAACCTTCATCGAAACCCGCTATACGCGGTGAATCACCTGTTCTACGATAGTTACCCCTGAATGCCTTGGTTTAATAACGATTGTGTCTGGCGATAAGTCAACAATAATAAACTCGTTCGATCTAGTGCACTTTACGATTACCTTCCTCCAATTTGAGCAGAAGCTCCCAAGCACACTTCATTATTACCTTCCTTCAAACTGAGCGGAAGCTCTGAAGCGGACTTCATGATTATCTTCTATTGATCTGAGCTGAAGTTCTCAAGTGTACCTACGAGGTGAAAATACCCACAAACAAAGCTTTAAGCTAACATACGGAGAATGACAACTGATGGGCAGAGTTTAAGACCCTGATAGCCGAGCTGCAACCAGAGATCATGAAGAAACTCGGAGTGGGAACTTTACCCCCTGAAATTTCTGAAGTGTCTAGCAGGTCAAAGCCGATACTGCATTGTGTGATTCAATGAAAGGCAAACAAAATCACATGTCAAGTTATCGTAACCTCTATCAGAAATGGAGGCTCATCAAGTCATTGTATACTCTAACGGCAATGGATGCACATCAATGTCGTCATATTCCCTAGTGGGAATGGATGCATCCTCTCCTCCATATCTCAGATCAGGATTGGGCATATGGTTATCCTTTTGTATATAGGAGAATAAATGTCATTTATGTTGTCGACAATCCCAATTAATTCAAACACACACTCGATTCGCAGAATACGCCCCTCCGGGCAGTGGCGATAGCTTTTGGTTGACGAACCGGAGTTGCTGGTCATGCCTATGGCATATGTACTGAGGTCGACTGTATAACCGGTCGACTTCCAACTCTGTGGACCCTAAGTGCGGATAAAAGACACCGAAGCCGACCGTCCATGTAACGTCGGATCCTTAACAGTTATCTGAGGAGGGCGGTTAAGTAATTAAGTCTCCTGACATCTTCTCAGATCAACCGCATTTGAGAGTCTCTTAGCTAGCGACAAGATTCTTGCAGCATTTGTCATACCCCTTGCCGATTGCACAGGGTTGCTGTGAGCTTCCTTGGAAGGCATCACCGATGGCGGGTAGAGCACCTGGAGCTGGACGAGTGAGCAGGAGAAGCGGTGGTAGTTGCCGCAGAAGAGCTACTATGATGGTATTTGAATGACTGCTACCGTTCCCCGAGTCACGAAGGGAGGAGGCGTGCCAAGGTCATATGTTCCATTGTTCTGGGCCGGCTGATACCGCTACTCCCAGGAATGCCTACCCTCCATCAGACGATTGAAAACTCACAGCTAACGAGTATAGATGGAACTTTAGCGACTGAAATAGGTGCCTACAGACGACGGCAGCATGCTATATCCGTGCCAAGTAGCAAGAATTCATGCAGGTCTTTAGCAAATCCAAGGCAAAGACGCTGCCACCGCTCCGGTCAATTAACCATGAGATCGATCCCGGGCACAAGCTACAATATGGGCGTACCAGTTACCTGTCGGAGGTTGATTCAAGAACTCTAAAGGCCTACATCAAAACAAACCTGGCCAATGGTGTCATCCAGCGGTCATCATCAACGGTGAGGGCGAGGATATTTTTGAAAGCAAGAAGGATAGCCACTTGAAACACTGAAGATGACTCTCGGGCTCTCAATGCGAGCAAAATTAAGAATTTGTACCCGTTTCCCTAAATCTTGGGAATGCTTGACCATGTTAGCAGCAATGAGAAACGCCGCTGGGTGGATGGCACTTATTGAGCCACAGGAGAGCGGAATGCAGATTTTCGAGTGTGGAGTGCAATCATACTCACACTTGGGAAGGATAACAACGTTCTTGTTGCCGATATGGCGATACAAGGGTAATTTATAGGGCTATCCTTTCGTCAAGAAACAGTTGCTTTGTAAGAGATTCTGAGATACTTGCAATGGAATACAGATACCGAAGTATGAAGCCCAAATGGCAATTGAAAGCGTCTTATTAACAAGACATTCTATGGTAATCATTGAGAAACGACACCCCATTTAGTTGTTGACAGAGCATCGACCTAAAATCTGGGGAATGACCTTTCCAGAATCAGAGAAACCGCTACCAGTACGAAATTCTGTATCAGAAGTGCTGGAACAATAATCTATCATAATCCAGATGTCAAGTACTCCTGGCCTCATAAGTGTACTTGGCCCCGTTAGTGCACTTGGCCCGCAGCCGCACTTGGCCCTGGAAGCACACTTTACTTTGAAGTATACTTCGTCTTGCCTACGACTTTACTATCGAGTACCTGGAAGTCAACGAGATCTTATCGGTGTACAACCTCACAACCGAGCTCTTGATAGGCACAACTTGAATAACCCCGACCAGAATCCGACGAGACGGCCCTATTATGAGATAGGTAGCAGAAGCCTGTCTGGCGGCTCTTGACTACCCTGACAGTTGAACCTCACGATCACCTTCTACTAGCAATGAAGAAGGCCCAGCTGCTGAAACATTGGCGGTCGACGTCTCGGGTAAGGTAGTCAATAACCTAATTGGCACTGTGGAAGCCGAAACTGATGAAGAGAGCCAATGGAGCGTCGTTGCTGGAGCTCTAACCTACGAGGGGAGAATATATGTCCCGCAGACAATGATTTCTGCTGTAAAATTATTACTCTCTTTCATGTCAACCCTGAGTATGGACACTTTGGAACTCTTAAAACTACTGAGTCAGTGTCTAGGGATTTCTATTGGCCTACCATCCAGAACAAGTTCCTGCGCCCGGGTGTATTAATCACAGCCAGACCATGGTGGTGTCCCAGTAGTGCCTGAAATGTCGGAAAGCAGAGTAACATGTCAGTCCCTGATGATACGATGCGAGGCACTTCGAAAAGGTCCCCTGGCACTATGTATTCCCACTGTTGCATATTACTCTGCACAGCACCTTCAGACGCCTAATATACCTTCTTCATCGTTTGGCTGCTACAATTGTATGGTGCTTGGGGCTTGGTGGGAACACTGCTCTGGGCATTATAATAACGATGCTATGTACGACTTATTTCACCATAACTTTGCTTGCATCCATGTCTTGGTTGGGTGAAAGCAACTTGAAGATCTGCATATCAATACTTGGTGCTCTGTGGCAAAGTATTGTGTATTAGGTCTATTGACAGTTCTGAACTCCGTTTGTACCCTCTTCACGTTTGAATGTAACTCGTCCTCCAGCATATAATAAACATCATTCCAAGTTGCTAGGTCTGTATGACTATGGACTTTCCATCCTTTATTCACCAACTTCGACGAAATGGGCTCCTCTGGAATTATGTGAGCCACACGCACAATATATCCTGCACCAATAACTGCATATACACCTCCAGAAGATGGTTTCACTATCCTGACCAGCTGCGATGCACATTCCGGAATTCCACTGTTCGCAGGCTTCGTCACTTCAACATATGTTTGCGAAAAGGTATTTGTGCTGTATGGATGGACTACTTGCAGCTTGAATAGATGAAGCATATGGCATGGTACGCGTCCCTGCAGGGCCTTGTGATACAGCTCCTGCCCCTCTTACATTGCGAAGTTTGTACCCATACCCTGTCATGGCGGACAGCCCAAACTACCATCGTTTATCTCCAGTATATCTGAGCTTCTGAATGATGCTCTCGTCATGCATGTTGCGTGATTCAATCTCTAATGCATCGTAAATATCGGCAGCACTGCTTTAAAGATCATCTGAATCGTTGTTTACCTGCTTGGTTTGTAAGAAATGACCAGTAGCATTACTTAGACCATTTCGGAGGACGTGGTTACAAATTGTTTTCAAGTGGCCTTGAAAGTACATGACGTTCCCATTTCCTTCATGCTGCTGCAGAGATATGAACCTCAATAAATGACGTCTACTAGCAGTGGTTGCCTCCGCCGTAACCTCTGCTCTAACTTGTGCTGTAACTTCTGTTGTCACTTACTTGGCAACTTCTGTAGTCATCTGTAGAGCAGCTTGTTACAGTTCCATACGTGGCGGTTTGCCTTACTGACTGCGAATGCATCACCCCGAAAGTAGTAGTTGATTATCTGAGCATAGAAATCTCCCGTCTTGTTGGACGCATTAAACACGTCCTTAATTTGCATCCGGTGAGAACATTCGCCCATTTTCCTCGACCCGTGTTTATGCGAACCGCACTGTTGTATCTGCTCTAGGAAGTACTGCATGAGATGTCTCTTGGGAAAGTGGAAATCGCTACACTCTTCAATGTAGTCGGCCATTTCTGCATTTATAATTCCTTACCAGGTGTCACGAACGTGCTCTCGAAAGGCCGCAATTTTCCACTTGATTTTCTCCATCGTGCCATGCTGCTTGGCACACAATTCCATACATCTCTGTTTGGCCTCTACTGGAAGTCGTTTGCCAGCCCTGGATTGTTGAAACACATCCTTCAAGTCATGAAAGCGAGGTAATGCAGTGTCCTTGCCGCCTAGTGTTTCGTTATTGTGAGATTAATACTTGCAATAGAAATAGAACTCAACAAGAGAGTGGCAGCACTGAAATGCATGATCAAAAACACTGGGCTGAGAGAAGCTTGGATCGCACACAGCATTGCGTACGACACTCACAAGGAACTGTGTCATCGTCTTTATTTCCCCTCCGTTCCTATGTGAAAGCTCTTCATATGCACATCTGGGCTTCGTCATATTAATTTTTGTAGGTACCGAGATCCGTATATCACTGAACTCGTCCAGCTGCTTGAGAAATTCATCAAGCCATGTAAGGAGGTGCTTCATCATCCAAATATGTATCATGTGGAGTAGATCAGGCTTGGGAAGATCACTTGAAATGCAATCAAGATACAATAATAGGTTTAAGCTTGGATTGACATCGTGGCGTTTGAGATCGGTGATGCTCAGAGATGTATATGAATTTGAGAGCAAACGATAGACAGTATGATCCCTGAGGTTGTGACAATTATGTGAGCAGGGTAGATTACCCATTCCCTGCATGGGACATTCGAATCAGTAGCATACACCATTCCTGATGTTGTGAAGGTCACGGTGCTTGGGGTAATTGGCCATCCATGCAGCTAGTGTCAAATAACAATGCCTGAAGCTGTCATCAGCAAAGCGGGCATAGAAGTTGCGTGTCTCGGAGTCAGAATTCAGTAGGGGTTGCAACACATGCTGCAGCACAATCTGAGTGACCATTCGGTTATGCTCCCTCTGAGCATTCCTTCTGTTGATGGGGACGTCGTTCATCTTGACTTCAATGGTCAAAAGGGCCACTAACAAACCGCTGTGCTTTGTGTACTTCATCCGTGTGGCTGCGGATTGGTTGCCGTTCATCATATTTATCGGCCATGCAATCTTGTTGCCAGAGAAGTTGATGAGCTGGATGCTGTCAGACATCAATATCATCGGCACCAGTGTATCACCGACTGTCAGTGTTGTATACAAAATCATGTGCATTGAAAAGAGTATACTAAGAAATAAGCTTACCTGCCTGTCCCACCACCAGTCTCCAGTATTCGTCTCCTTGTAAACACGGTGCCCAGCATCATTGAAGCAAAATATCAGTGTGTATGTAAGATGTTCCTCGTATGCTGGCTGCTCGAGTTGCCATTTTACACACTCTATAAGGTCATGGTGCCAAAACTCAATTGCATCCGGATGCTGTACATTCCATGCCATCAGCATCATCGCTTGCTTACAGGAGTCATGTCCACATCCGTCTTCCATTGGGTCGATTTTCTACCGGAGGTTCTACTTCAATTTCAGAGAATCACACACACTCTCTTTAAAGCATAGTTGAACTTCAGGAAGTTGTCAATGACGTTGGCCGGGATACCTTTCGAAGTGACCAGCTGAGCTATATTGAACTTCTCCTCACTCTCGAACAGATGGAAGGGGTTGTGTAACCACTGCTCGGAATTGTTCTTAGCATTGTACTCATCGTCGGTCGCAACGTAGGTGACAGGGTCTCCCTGATTGGGACATGAGAATGTTTTTGTTTATGAGTCAAATTCGGATGCTTCTAGACAAGCAGACATATGCAAAGGAAGAAACAGGTCAGTATCATCAACGTGGACATTGCTTGCATGGAAACCACTTTGCGAATTATCGACACAACGCTCAGAGTTTTTTCGAACACATTCGGGGGGCTTGAAGAATGTCTTCGCCTCAAGTGGTTGGGTGAGATGTCGAGCATGGTCCCTGTTGATATTTTTGTAGAGCCACAGGTAAAACTGGTAAGGTTTCAAGGAAACAGGGCAGAAACGATTTGGAGTTCGTATGGGAGACATGGTGAGGGTCGTGTAGAGACTCCTGAGCGCTGTATATGTTGTTGGCAGAATGTTATGAGTGTTTCCAAGCAGGGGTAATGGAGCTACATGGCATTCAAAACTAACAGAGCCGTATATAAAATACCAAGACCCTGGAATATCCTGCGGACAGAGTTTGTCACGATATAGCCATGCCCAGACCCTAATCTCACCCTAATGGCTAGGCAAACAGAAGTAACTCCACTAACTTGCTTGTTTGCTTGATTGTTTGATGTTGGACCAGGTGGATGATACGAAATGCGGATGGCAACATGTGATATCACTCGTTTCATGTGACAAGACACTAGTTCAGAGTTCATGATACCACCACATGAAGTCAATTGATGGTGCCTAGAGAGGTCTATACACCACCCGAGATGCAGTGGTCACTTCTCTCACTTCATATGGCAGGTTCCGCCTGTTTGTGTCTCCACGTTGCATTATTATGTGTAAGGACGTACATCCTCGTATCGGTGGATACGTGTAGATACGGTTGCAAATGGGCATAAGTAATAGAGATATCAATTGGGGGTAAGGTAAGTGCTAGCGTGCCAAAAGCACTTGGCGAGGCGATTAAATATGAAAGGCGGTTACCATGAATTGGCAGCCAAGTGCGCTTGGGAGTCAAGTTTGCTTGGGAAGGCCAAGTGCACCTCATACCGTCATTACATTATGTTGGAACTCGATGTCACTCCCATATGCTAGGAACTCAAACTAACATACTTCAACGTGTTGACCTTACATTCGCATAACCAGTGGGTCTGATGCTCAAAAAGTGGTTGAGACAATACTCACAATGATACAAAACATGCAGTCCGTCCTTCTGGCCTGAAGGGAATTGCCGATGCCGGCTCACACCCAGGATTGCTCCTTTTCACATATGATGTTTGATATTACAAACATTTTCAACTCTTCAGCAAGCCGCTCCACATGCTTGAAGCACTTTGATGGCCCATTCTGCACAGTATATATACTCCTGTTCGCTCTCTCATACACTCTCTCAATTTCAATTCTCCATTATCACCATTAACTCCATCTTAACCTACTTACAACTCTCTTCATGGTTTGTAAACTCACTTACCCTAACGCTGACCAACCCTATCCAACCCCTCATACACCATATATACAGCCCTGAACGTTGTAATGCAACCCAAAAAGATCGCATCCACCCCATCCAAAACCGAAGCAATTAAGGACACACTCCACCTCGATTGTTCGCAAAGCAGTTCATGGCGAACATATTCCAGGTCTTATTCAGATTCATGCTATCCATGGTGTCAAGGATGATTGCACTATTGACTTGATGTATGATCTCGTTTTTTTGGACCGGGTCACTACTAGGCACTGTACACGGTTGCAGGTGATGTGGAAGCTTCGGGCATCGACACAACCACAACACATGGAATGGTGGAGTGTGTTCTGGGCATTTCTCTGAGACTGTTTCTACAAAACTCGGGAGCAGATGAACCGATATCACAAACAAAACCCACCTTCGCCTACCGATACCGATTCCGACACCATTGACCCCGACGACTCCGATGGCTTTGATGACTTAGAAGACTAGGACAACCCCAAATGTGGCGCAGGCCGTGACAAGAATGACACCTGGTATCCTGGGACCCGAAGCTGCAGCCACCCTGCAACAAACATGTAACGCCAACGGCCATCCTTGCCTGTGCCCTCCAGAAGAAACGAAAACTCAATGAAATCTCCACCAATGCTGTCCCTACTGGCCGATCACTTATATATTCCCCTTCAGGGTTTTCATTGTTGACCCTGAACACTACGGACCAGAAAGCTATGACCGTTGGCATAACAACATCGTTCACCAAACCTCAGATAGATTGCATCTCTGACGCGTCTTGAAACTGCCTGAAAATGCCGTTCACCGTGCTGTGAGTCGCCTATGTCCTGCCACAGATGTCAGTTGTATTGTTGGGTGTCTAGTCATGCCCTGCATTACTTCTCTGCAGCCATGGAATGCGACTCGACTCAATGGCAACGACCCTGTCACCACCTTCTTTTCCTTTATGGCTTACAATTCACAGATCGTTGAGGCTTTTCTCTAGGCAATTGCTGTTTGGCCTCGAAGGATTGCAAGAGCTACTCCACCACCACCACCACAACCGCTATCGTGGCCTCCGGAAATACCTAGTGCCCCTGAACAGGCCGGGAGCCCGACAACTACTGCCAGGATCGTTGCAATGAACGACTCGGCAATGACACAACCGGAGGTGACTGCTACTTACCACGTTGTGTGAGCCTCTCTCCAAGATGTGTCATCGTCTGTGCTGGAGGAGTCAATGAGTGCCAGAGTTGCACGAATGCCGGAGACAGCGCAAATAATTGAGGCCATGTCGTGAGCGGTGATGGAGTTACAGCAACAGTGGGAGGCGAGGTCGTAAATGGCAGATGTTTTAGTGGAGGAAGAGGCAATGTGTGACGTTTCGTGGGTGTAGGTGGATGTTCATGAGCTGTCGGAGTCAGTGGCAATTGGAAAGTGTCATGCCTCATCAGTGTTGATGGGTGTTGATAAGTCATCAGAGTCGGTGGCAATTGCCTCGCACCAACACGTCAATGCCGGTACGAGATTCATTTAGCTCTAGGTGTCACGTTTGACATCACGATAGATGGTTCACAAATTTGAGGGATGAATTTCGGTACGTCCAACAGTGCTGCAAACGCCTAGTATATAGACGCACATTGGTTCGTATTTGGTCGTTGCGTTAGCGTTAAGTGGTTATGTTAGATACGTTTTTTGCATATCCTCTTTGGGTTGGGTGGAGTGGTTATTCTATTTTACAAAGATGTTTTTGGTCTCGTTGGAGTTGTCTTGGCATTATTGGTATTTAATTGACTAATTGTAGGCGACACTTTCGTAAAAAGCTAATAAGAAATAGTATGAATCTGCCCATTTATATGCACACTTTGTAGGTGCAATGTGTGGCAAAGTGTCAATCCTTTTTCAGACTGCATTACCCATGGTCTATATCGCAACTGCACTGTTTTTCTGCCTTTCTGACAATCCTGCCTTTCTGACATTATGGCCTTCTGAAAATGACCTGAACAACAAAGTCACTGCACTAGGCCGAATCCTAAATTTTCAAAAGTAGCACCGTCACTCCTACAGTTGTCTACCCAATGCCACATTCAGCTAATGGTCATAAGAGGACACTCACTTTGCAGTCTGACAAGCCGAACCGAAAGCGGACGAAGGCTACAGCCTTACGTAACATCAGTACAATTACACAGGTCTTCTCAGCATCTACACACGTGGTATCGCCACAAATTCCAGCCCTGATACGGTTTCTGCCCCCACCGAATCAAGCCTCCATTTCGATGTCGCCTGCACCCAGTGTCATTTGCCACATCAGATTTCGTTCAACCACAAACATTAGTCATGTCCGGAGTCCACACCCATCATCATCTGCTTCACAACTCATCCCATCATCTCCGCCGAGAACACCATCGTAGGTCAGCACTAAACGTTACGGCAGTCGAAGTGTCCTTGGACCATGTCACCTTCGAGTTACAGCAGTACTGTAAACAATGGATCGCATTATGGTGAAGCAACTTCTGAGCGGGACTCAATTTCAAACTGAAGCTGAGTTTCTGCTGGTAGCTTTTACAATTCTGAGAGTGGTAAATACAGACTAACATATTGTTTTCAACACAAAGTCAGTAGAGCATTACTGGCCGAAGGCATGCAGACAGCAATGGGTCAATATTAGCTTGCAGGAACGTTAGAAGAAGTGTCTCAAGATAGTAAGGTATCCCCCAGAATTGCATTCGCAATGACTAAGCTATGTCAGATCAAAAACAGTTGCAATGCAGTCAGATAGCACATGATCAAGAAGGCCCGTCAGTATCTGGGGAGATAATACAACTTGCACCATTTCGAAGATAATGAGTACCGCATACACATTGACACAATTGTGTCAAATTTTATATTCAGTGTATGCCAATTTGATCGTACAGAACAACCTGATGTGAGTTCTGTGTGGAACGTGTAGCGTCGCTAACACTACCATGATCGAGCATGCTACTGTCTTGCGGAGGATATTCCATGATTTCTATGTACACATATCTTCCAATGAATTTGCCAACGCAGCAGGCATTCAGAGGGCTTCCATGAATGGATTTGGGAACAGACACCCCCGACCCTGATTGTTTAAACATGTACAGCATTGCATCATGCACTGACAGTGTGACAAAGAAATAGAGGTTTAGTTCCAACAAAGGTTAAAATCGATGACCTCGAAATCTGGCGCAACAGGCTCGTGTTGGAGTACTACTTCAATCGAGATAATGACTGCGATATGTATGGCCTTCACAATGCATGCATTCGATCTAACATTCATTTTACAGAAACTTACACTGATCTCATGAATATATGGAACGATGTCCCATCTCCATTGAGACAGAAGGTAATCAAGTCCATGAGGGCGCGTCTGAACAACCTTATCCTACATGAGAAATGAATTATTAACATGCCACCCGTGGCCAAGCCGAGTCGAGTGGAATTATACAAGACCGCGATGGAAGCCCTAGTGATGGAGCTAGGCATTGAGACTCTGACCTTTGCTTCAATCTGGATCCCCGTTCGTAAAGATTTGTCTTTCGATGCGGAGGATGGAATTTACGATAGCCACAATAATGGCCACAATAATGGCCACAACGATCATGATGACATTGACACTGCCAAGAGTTGTGCTCAGCGACATCAAGGTCTCCAGTTGGATGATTATATGGTCGAGAATGAGGAGGATGCGGATGATTATAATGCTGAGAATAAGGAGGATGAGGATGAGGATGAGGATGAGGACGTAGAGTTGGAGTCGGTGAATGACTTCGATGCAGGGAAGAGTGTAGAGGATGTGCTTCAAGCTTGCTGCGACGTGTAGCATGGTATTTTGCACAAGGTCAGAGTAGTTTAGAGGATGTCCTTCATGCTGGCTGAGATGTATAGAACGGGAAACTGTATATATTGGAACTTAATATCAAACATTGTTCTCAGTAACGTCCCTGCACTGCAACAGTCGCCCGAGATGTGAATGCAATTCAGGGCATTGGAAAAACATCGCATACTTTGAACATTGTATTATGTTACAGTGTACATTGAACCAATGAGTTACATAAGTAGTTTTGTGGATCAAAAGGTGAGTACACTGCATGGCTGCGTCAGTAGGAATTATGTGCACTGTATAGCTGCGACAGTAAGGAATGCTGCGTCACGAGGTGCAAGTGCAACGCTAGGGGTTGTGTATACGTATGTGCAGTGTCACATCACGACAATGCCCAAAAGGTTTTGCCTGAAGTGACAGATGCGCGATACACTTTCCTGCATCCGGAGCGAAATTTGGCCTTTTTCCCAATGATAATGCACTTCTACATAATTCAGCACGTCAGCGGCTGCGAAGCACATCAGTGGCTGCGAAGGAAGTTAACGAGATCAAGTACAAGTGCACCGAAATGCCTGAGAGTGAACAAGAAGTCAATGGCTACGCTACTTGTCTTCATAACCGAATAGGATGCACCACCGAATGCATCGCATGCACAATTAGCTGTGTGGAATGCGAATTGGCTGCAATTCTTAATGCATGTATGAGACAGCTACCGTGTGGATCTTCAGAGCCGAGGCCATGGACGAACCAAATTACATGGAATGTATGACATTGAACAGAATGGTTGCGAGTTAGATATAGCATCGAACGAATATTCTCTGCAATTAAACTTTATCTCTGATAACAACAAAAGAAGCCATGACGACAATGGATTGACGTTGCCACCAATAGTGGTGATTAACCGTATCAGACTAGATAGTACGGTGTGCGCCCTACAGCTAGGCTCGGAAGGGCATGATGTTTGTAAACTCACTACTTTCATGGATTCGGAAGTCAATGGTGTGGAGAATGGATGCCTTGATGCACCTGGAGCGGGAGCATACTGGATTACTTTGGCCGAGTGAGGCCGACACAAGTCAGCCAACCTCCAGTCGATCTAAGCACAATGGCAACGGAAAGTCGAATCCCGATAACCGATATATGAGTCAACCTGGAGCCAATCGCCAAGACGCATATCAATGTCTAGAGCGGAGGCTATCAATAATGATGCCTACTGTGTGCATGGATATAAAAAAGAACAGAGACCTCGAATTGGAGTCATCATTCGAATTCGAATAGCTTTAAAGAGCAGCAGCAATGACCAAGATACGTACATGATGCAATTATACAAGTTTACTGCTGCAGTGAGGCGATGCCGCCTGCGATGGCCATACCCTCAAATGACGTTAACAAACATTTCCAACAAAAGAAAACATATACGAATCATTGATCGGAAGCCAAGGTCAACCGATTTTAACCTACACTGCAATGAAGACTTTGTCTGGTATATATCTTGTGTCAACCACGATAAATCAATGCCGAATAATACCTGCAAGTCAGCCAATGTCATTTACCAATTTGAGTAGCACAAGGCTAGCATTATGGGTATCGATTGTTTAGATTCGGATAATCTGGAAGTCTACTTGGATATGCAGAACCATGGACGTGCCATCCTGCGGAAGGAGTGGATTTGGAGGATTCAGGGTCAATTGGACGTTTCATGCTCTCCTCTTTCTTCTCTTCATTCATTATGGATCTCGGCCCGGTATATCTGACATTGGCAAGGGTTTTACCACCTACCACTGGGGGTGGATTTCCCTATGCACTGACTCCGCCGTGAGGCCGCCATGATGGCACAGATTGGTCGTGGGACTTATGAAGACATACGAAGTTGTATGCACCTTATCTTGTCCTTCTTCATGTACCTATATGTTGCAGCCCAGGAGGTCTGCTGATAAAGAGGGGGATGATGTCATGGGGGTGCCAGGTGAACTTGACTGCCGAGGCTGGGTAAGCGCTCTTCATATATAATCACCTCCTGAAGTACTTTTGGCACGCTAGCGATAATCCTACCAACATACCGAACAATTGTTATATATTGCTTATTCCTATTAGAAACTGTATCTACACGCATTCACCCATACGAAAATGAAAGTCCTTACAGCGAGTGATATTGTGTGTAGACTCGAGGACGTCCGGGGATGGCGCTTGTACTCTCCAGATATATCCAGCATTGTGTGAGTGTAGGTGACCCCACTGTGAAGACCTTTGGTTATATACAGTTTGTGAGGTGTAACAGTACCTCCCTCTTGACAGAGTTCATCTCTGAATGATCATACTAATCTGCTTTTCATTGCTTTTGGTAATTCTGATCTGTTGGGTCCAAAACCCAATTTTCTTCCCTTTTTTCTTGGTAACAATATGACCTCCAGTTTCTAAATACCAATTACTTTTCCTAGGTATCTTGCTAGCCATGAAAAACCCTTTGAAGGGAAACGATACTGGCGCTACCTCTTGTCCTTAGCTGGCCAGGTTTCAGCTTATGGTAATCCTTTAGAAACCTCTTGTCATTGAAATTTTCGTAAGGTTCCTTAGTTCAATCTGCTTCGTCTGAATACCCTTTCAATTTAACCAGATATAGCACCATCTTACATTCCTTGCTATACTGGCTGCCCAGGATCTATTGAACCTTATATCGTGATTCGTGTTTGTAACATAGTACATCGTAACGTACTTCGTTTCCTCAGCTGGTAGCGAGTTCTGATGCAGGTACTCTTGGAACAGTTGCTGTTCGATATGGTTCAATGAGGGAGACATGGAAAGCATTATGGATTTACCAATGCCTAGGCAACTCAAGCTTTATTGCTGTTGGTGACAGGACCATTAGCACTTTATAAGGACCATGAAGCTTTGCATCTAGCATTCTAGATGGATGTCTGCTCGTAAGGTATTTCCCATTTAGCATGACTAGATTACCAACAGAATGCGTTGGAGGTTCCTTGGCACGTTTATCATGGAACATTCCCATTACTTCTTATTCCTGTTCTAAGCACTTTTAACATGGGTCATTCACGCTAGACATGCAATAAACATGGTTCCTTGATGCTGCATTCTTTGCTTCGACTCCAATGGGCCAAATCGTTTGAGAATCGAATCTGTAATTTGGAAACAAAGATCACTTGCAAGTGGCAGCGCTAAGTGAGTTGTTGTAGGCATACTCTGACAATGGCAACATCTTTGACCAATTATCTTCTTCCTAGTTTTGGTAGTTGATCAGGTAGCACTCTAACGTCTGGTTTACTCTTTCCGTTTGACCATTAGTCTGTTCATGAAAGGGTTAAGACATCTTCAACTCAATAACGGGATTTTCAACCAAGGAAGAACAGATTGAGGAAGTATACCTGGAATCTCTGTTTCATACTCTGTTCCAGGGTTGACCATTAAACCTTAATACTTTATTCAGGAAGATCTTTAACCGGTCAGTAGCTTTCTTCTCGCCATCATTCATTTGTATAAAATGTGCCATCTTTCTGAATCTGTCAATGAAAACACAGACTGATGAACAACTATCTGACACGGGTATGTCGATGAAGAAATCCATAGAGATTGAATTCCATTGGCGGTAGAATAATTCAAGAGGTTGTAAAAGAAAGTAACAAGCGTGGCGAGCTGCATTGTTCTTCTTAAATTCAGTGCATGAACGGAAATTGTCCTGAATGAACTTATTCATCTCTGACCGAAAGAAGGTCCTTCAAACCAGTTGAATTGTTTTGTCCAGTCCCATATGTCCTGCCACCTTCCAATCATGCTCTGCATCAAGTATCTGTTTTCTAAACTGTAGATTGTCTGGGATGCACAGCCTGCCTTTGTAATACATGGCTTCGATCGAGTTCTTGAAAGATATGTCAGCGCTTGGACTTCCTTCCATTGCTCTAACATACTGTGCCTGCCATGCAGCATTATTATGTGCAGCACATACCACCGCTTCTAATAAACAACAATTGAACTTGACTACTTGGATTAACCTCAACATAGCAGAAGATATCATTATCAGTTGGCCTCTTAGCTTTGCTGTTGTCATCTGGACTGTGCCCCCTTCAGATGTTAGAAACTGATCTTGTCTCAAAACAGTGTGTATAGGTAGATTTTTATTTTCTTCGATACTACCTCTCCCCATTTCCCGGCCGAAGTCCGACTGCCTATATAATGCAACAGCTTTCCCATTTGTATTGGCTGTTCGGTCGAATATCCTGAAATCATGACCAGATGGTTCCTTTGCCAAACGGGCATGTCTCTGATTCTGTATCTTATTAGTAGTGAAGTTCTCAACATTGTTGTGCTTGATATACAGACTGATTGGATAGCCCGCACCTTCGAGATAACGTCTCCATTCTTTGAAGGCAGATAGTAATGCTAGCATCTCTGTTACCTGGACCTCATTGTTCATCTCTGGCTTTACAATCTTTCGGGAGTGGTAGGCGTCAGGATGCACTCTCCTTCGATTCCTTGTGAGAGGATTGTGCTCATGGCAAAGTCACTAGCGTCAGTCTTATCAACCACATGATGTTCAGGTATATAGTGGTGCAGGATGAGTGCCTCAGTGAAACACTTCTTTAACCAATCGAAAGCCTTTTAAGAGGGTGGGTTTGCCTTCCAATCGAACTGTTCACCAGTGCCCTTGGTGACGTCCGTCAATGGTCTTCAGATTCTCGACATGTCCTTGATGGTGCGTTGACAAACATTTTGCAAATCCTAAGAATGACTGAACATCCTTGCCTAAGACTGACGTTTTCAATTTCAGTCAACCTTGTCCTCTGCCTTACTGACACCTGCTTCCGATATTATATATCCTAGGAATTCAACTAGGTTCTGATTCAATTTGCACTTGTCTGGTTCTTTAGCCAGACTGTTTTCCTGTAATGCACGAAGAACTTCTCTTGCCAATTGTGCCTGCTCTTCTATGTATTTGCTATATATAAGCAAGTCCTCAATAAAATCCATAACACCAAGATCGATTACATCTCTCAGAATCTCGTTCGTAATCTCTAGAATGAGACTGGGCTTTAGCCTATCCAAAGGGTATAAACAAGTATTCATAGTGTCTGTACCTCGTTCGAAATGCTGTCTTCCATTTCTAACAAGGCTTCATGTGAATTAGATTATAACCTTCCTTCAGGTCAATGTTAGTAATTAGCTTGGGACTTGTAACCGAGTCCAGAAGTTTTTTCATAAGTGGAAAAGGGCACCTGTTCATATTAATCACTTGGTTGGGTCTTCTGTGATCCAAACACAACCTTAAAGCCCTTCCATGTGGCACTGGAACAAAGAGTATTGGTGCATTCCGCAGGTGACTTGATCGGATGAATCTGGACATATTCAAGTATTTCCTTTGAATATTCCTTAAGGATCGAAAGTTCTTTTTCAGAAAGAGCATAGATGGGACCCCCACTGAGGTTGCTCCCCATCTTTTGAGTCTATTGCATGGTCAGATGATCGATGTGGCGGTTGAGCGTTCGCAGTAATTCTGTTATAAAGAGACTCAAAGTTTCAATACACCATTGGAATCTGCTTGACAGAATCGATTTCCATTTCCAGTGCTGCATTATTATCCATAGACCCAATCACTCCAGTCCAACATGGATCAGTACCAAAGTTGAGGATACTATCCCCTTATTCAATCGCAAATGAGCTGACTGCAGCCTTTGCAAAATGCTGATGGCAATGTTTCAATGTGAATTGCTGCTTATCACCTTCTTAAGTGTTTCCTCTGAGTGCTCCATGACTGAAGATCCACCAGTAAGGTAAAATGATATATGTTGCTGATTCGATAGGTCCAATTTTGAAGGTTTCTTTTGTTGAGTGGCATTTGTACTGAAGAGTAACTTGAAAGGTATACTGCCACCCAGCTCGTTCTACAATGAAGCCATTGAAGTTCTCAACAGACTTTGGATCTGTTTCAGTAACCAATGGAATACCAGTAGTCTCAGTGCACTCATTTGACATCATAGGTGTATCACATCCTGTATCCAGAAGAACCCTCATTAGGAAGTTCTTCTTGTCCTTGAATAATGCAAACACTCATACTGTGGGTCATGAACCATTCTTTACTTCTGCGGGTAATTGCCTTCCTTTCTTGAGTTGTGGTTGAGATGCTTTGGCCAACGCCTTGCGTTTTCTATTTTTTCGAGTAGTAACCATGATTAAATGCCTTTCAACACAGTTCCAGCTGCAATAGGTTGTGGTTCTAGTGATAGTTATATGTGTAGAGGTATGTATTGGTGTTTTAATAATGTGGTAGTCATATTTGCACTTGGGTATTATATGATGAGCATATTTCGAGTACTCAACTTATCCTCAGGCACCCTTGCTGTATAGAAAGAAATCATTTCTCATTAAAACTAAACTAAAGATACAGCAATCTGTGGGTGTCTATATGCCAAATAAAAGATCTCAATCTGAAACATAAGAAATGATATAAAAAACCCAGCATCTCTCAATCGTCAATGTACATACGAACATAATCTACCTCATATAATCTCCTGGAGGTTGCGTGAGTTGCAGACACTGTGATCCTGTTAGCCAAGCTCCTTGTTCTGACCTTCCAACTGGGGGATGAAGTATTCTGCTTTGGTGCTGCCTCCTTATCATCGGGCTTCTTCTTCTTCTTGCTAATCAAATCCTTGATGGGATTCTTATAGAAGAAGATACGATCATGATTAGAGAATCCACAACGTTTGTATTCATTGTGTTCGGCTCTCGCTTCTAGCAGACTTTGTGGAATTCCTTTCAGTGCTTCGACCTTATCAGTGTGAATAGACCTGGGTCTCTCCTTCCCAGTTCGAGGTTGCTTGGGGTCAGAACCTTTGTCATTCTCGGGATTTCTTTCTTTGTTTATATCCTTCCCCAGGTGCTCAACTCTCTTCCACTTGTTCTATTTCTTACCTTGGGAGTTATCACGATTCTGATTAGACCTATTCTTTTCTGCCAACCGAACTTTGTATGATATACCCTCTCGCCTCATTAGCTGGGTGAAGGCTCTGTCCTCTTGGGGTGGTACCTCAGGACTTGACATTCGATCAAACATTTCCTCGTTATTCCATATTTCAGCGAATGGAGATTGGAGGTTCCACTGAAACATACTCGTAAGTTGAGGGTTTCCATCTTCGTCAGACATTCCTCAATATCTCCAGTCTACTTTCGATCTGTTATCTTTCACAAGGATTTCTCTTCCTCTTTCTTATTGACGAATCGTTGTTCCTTCTTACTATTGACAGACTTCTACATATCAACCCGAAAGAACTTCTTCATGTCTTCGTTTCGTCTGTCATACTCGGACAGGTCCTTGTCTTCCAAGGGCACACCAATCCTTATCTTCTTATCAACATCATCATTGTATTCGTCGCAAAATTACTCTAGATAACATTGCACTGATGGAATCCACCTTCGATATAATTCCTCCCGATCCTTCTTATGCCTCATGAAAACAGGAGGCATTTTCATTTTGCCTTTCCTGGAGGATCTTGCTGCTAGGCAAGGATTGTGGGGTGGCGTCTCATAGACTGTAAGGACCTGCATGAGGTATTGGTATTTGGCTTCGATGTAAACGTGCTGCATTACCATCTCCGCCTCCACCTCCCTCACCTACTCTGCCACCTCCTCCTCTTCCACCTCCTCCACTTCCACCTCTTGCTCCATCACCACCTCCCACTGTTTCCCAATCCTCGAAACCAGAGAGGCCTGATTTTGAACCAGAAGCTCATGGTGGTGGTGGGGGTCCCTCAAGGTCCGGAGTGAGGGCTTCTTTAACCCGATATCCTTTTCCTATGGTACCTATACAGTAACGAAAGCCATAGCCTTCATCACTTGTTTGATATTTCCGTCTTGCTCTCAAAGTAAGACCTTGATAGGGGCTTGATATATTTGTTGGTGGTTTGGTCCGATATCACAGTAATAAGGGTTCTTGTCATTTCTGAAATGCTTTTCTCCATGTCCCTTCAAGTCTTCCTTACATCGCTTTTGCTCTACTTTGTCTCACTGTCAGCCTTGTTCTTGAATTCATTCACAATCTGATCTTCTTCGCTGGCTTGCCGCCTGACACTGGTAAGTTGTTCAGACTGGATGTGTACTTTGCGAGCAAGATTTTCTTGGGCTCTTTCCTGCTATCCGAAATGGCAGAGAAACACGTCCATGCTGCCAATGAGGACTGTAATTTCTTCCCAAGGTCCAGGGGTAATACTTCATATGCTTCAGAAGGCTGTGCCTTCTCAAATGGGAATTGCAGCTCTAACATTGGCCACAAATACCTGGGACTGTGCAACGATATCTGAGTAATATTCCAGCTTCACTCTCTATAGGTTGTCCTCCCCTGAAGCCACAGTATCATAAATCTTGTTTTGCCTCTACACTAGGGCTTCGTATGTTCTGACCAACTCAGGTAGACGATTTCTGATCTTGAGGTTACTGCTTGGAGTATTCGTAATCAATTCATCCATTCTGTTCAATTCTATCTCTATGCTGTCTAACAAAGAGAATAACCAATCAGAAATAGCATTCCGTCTAATGGGTTCATAACGAAATACTTCTTTTCCTTTATCACCTACTATCACCAATGCACATTTTCTTTGTATAAGTGTCATTGCCTCCCCCATCATTGTATCAGATCCAGCGTCTGTCATTTCCCAGTGTATGATTCAGACCTTTCTTTAAAGTATTCTAATATAGAAGCTCCAAGATCCGAAAAAGGGGACTAAATGCAGATCCTAATCGATATGAAACCAGACACCAGCTTCCTGTTGTGACTGTAAAGTAGGTTTGTAGTCTGGGGCATGGGATATTCACAAGTCTGGAAGGATGACAGTTCCAATCTGGGCAAGCAATATTAATATTTTGAGGTATGTGAGGGATTGCTCCTTTCTGAGGTGTGCGCGGTGCAGGAGTTCGGTCTTTGCCAGATGGATAGTAACAGCTAATGATAACTAGATATAGTGCTCTTCTCGCACAAGCTCACAGTGATAGTTTCTCCTAGGGAGAGACTTTCCTTCGCAGCTGGTATAGAGGCCGAAATGTGATTCGTGAGACGAGCACACTCCCTGTGAGTTGTGGCAGCCACTATGCGGAATATTACAGCATATAAGCGCCAAGAACATTTGAATGCTTGCACGGTAGAATAATAGCTTCAACAGAAATATTTATTTGATGACAATATAATATAACACTGGGAGCGTTACTCCAGGTTTATTGGTTCAAGTAGTATGGTTACTACTTTCATGACTTGGTTGTGATGGAAGTTATGAAGATTTGCTCTGGATGTGAAAGTCACTGAACATAACGATTGAAGAGAAAGATATTTCGCTTTCCAATGCGTATATTGTTAGGGCTTATTTTTCTCGTCAAAAAGCTTGGCGCTCTACCCTTGGAGATTCATAAGGTCTTTATACCACTATCTCCATGCTATAACACGTACTTCAATCTACTCTTTTCTCATGAGCCTTTCAAACTTACCTTCGTTTTACACCAATACTCTGTCTGCCCTTCAACTCTCTTCCAGAACTTGTTTATCTTTCCGCTTAAATCTTTAACTGATACAAATAGGACCACTACTGACATTCGTTCATTGGACTTCTGTGTTCCAGACCTATTGTATCCTTTCGATCACCTTGCTTCCAGGCGCATAGTATCGTTTCAATCTCGAAGGGAATTAAAGACTTCGTCAGCTACGCTACTAACGCAGATGCTTTTGTACCTACAGCCTCTCAGCTGTCTTCGCATTATCAATGGTTTGAGCTGGCAGAGCATTATCCCAATAACCACCTTTGATTTCTTATCAGTGGTGAGATTGACTGGATGACAGTTCATCTGATTTCTTTGTGTGCAAGTGATATTGTGTGTAGTTTTGATGATGTACAGAGATGGGGCTTGTACTCTCCCAATACAGCTATCATCAAGTGATCATTGGTGTCTCCGCTTCGATAACCTTTGGTGATGTACAACTTGTCAGGTGCAATACAAAGTACGTAATTAAGATTATGGTCGGAGTGCATTTGCACGCGTAGATGGAGTTCAAGTACACTCGTGTTATCCCACCATCTGCTCGAACAATCAGGTTGATTGCGGCCGGCCAACACCTGGAGGCAACAAGATGATTGGCCGCCATTAAATCACTCCCCTCTGTATACGCAATAACGACATAAGGCCAACAGGAAATAACCAGTTGCATAGGCCCCAATTGGACTTGATGTGTGCGTCAACCGAATAGTGTCATAGACATCTCAACGCAGATTCCGTGTACATGATCACATCATCCCCAGCGTAGGTGGTATAACCAGTACAGATGTTATTTATCCCGGCCCAAAATCCAGCTAAATAGTTACCCATTTCGAAAATATCCAAGTTGAACCTAAGTTCTGAATCTCCAAATCCACTTTTAATGATAATTCCCACGACTTGCACCTCAGGTTGACATGGATGCCCCTGGTGCAAGATGTAAACCAGGTCCCAATCATGTTCGAGGTTTTTGGCATGTTCCAACTTTGTCTGGGCCATGCTGTAGCAGGGCAACTTTGGAGATTGCCCAGTTCGTATAGCCCTGCCAAGTGGCAAGAGCCCAATCGAGGACCCATGGATCAGAGTCGTCAACAATCATCGGACGCCCTGCAAACAGTTTGTGGTCAACTGGACAAGATATATAGCAGTCAATCACGAAAACATATAACATGTTGTGGTTCTGTATCGTAGGACGAAGGTCAAATTTGTAAGCCTTGCGGTTGATAAACCTTGTTTAAAGTGTACGGTTCTGTCAATTTGTGATCCAACATCACAGATGGCGTTGTCGTCCTGAAGTGCCGCATTGAAAGTCAGATATTATCTTCAACCACAAAAACAATCACTTTTCCGGCAGCATATTTTGCCTGTCGGTGTGATCGCTGCCACCCTATGTCGTGGTGGCTGTGTAGCATCTAGGCAGCTCATGTGACTGCTCTCAAAGACTATCAATATTCTTACCTTCTGAACCTACCTCACACTCGAATGCACATATGCAACATTATTTACACTCATTTCTGCACGTACCAGGATATATGTCTTTACACTGTGAACAATATTTAGTAATTAGATACGTTTCCCACATGGACTTTCGTGAATATCCCCTTTTCGATGCAATATTACTGGCTACATAGCATCAAGAAGTCAAACCAATATACTTTATCCACCATAGAGAAATTCTAAGAATTGACAAGATATTACCTTCGAATATCGTTCGGATCACATCACCCCTTGTTATTAACGCAATTATACACAAACCAGACTATCGAAATCTACATTAAGTCCAAAAGCCAAATGGAAGCCGAAGATGAAATAATACCCAAAGACAAAGCAAGACCGAAAGACTGTAAGAACCCGCAAGACGAGAAGAAACTTATCGAATACGAAGGAAAATAAAATCAAGACCGAGACAATTGATGAAGCAAAGTCACAGGGCAACCGAAATTCAAAGTGGAATGTCGAAATGCAGACGTTGAATGGCAACCAAATGTTGAAGGATCCAACAAAAAGTATACAATCACAGTTGGTGGTATGAAAGTAAGTACGATTCTTTCGGAAATTCGCTTTACCCCACGCCTAAGTCTGCTCGACGATAGAGCGGCTGATATGTTCTTATCAATCTGTATATAGAGAGACAGCTAGAGTACAGAGAATGATATTGCATTTAGACCTCCTTACAGATCCCGCTTCAACTGCCAATAGAAGCGAGCTCTGTTGGGACCACAAAGAAACTGGCAAACGAGAGGAGGTCAAATTTCTTTTCAATCGTCATGCCAGGTCTACCCTAGGAGCCCTACCCACAACCCCACTGGGTTCGCCTATGAGAGACTGAGGGCTCACACTATACCCATTAGCCGTGGATTCCATGCAACAAAAATATTCAGCCACGTTTACAAATGAATGTGAACGATCCAAGCTGAAGAAGATACATGACTACTCTAAGCCTGGCGCACAAGTATGCAGGGTGATGAAAAATAAGCAACAACACTGTCGGGAAGCAGAGACCATGCCCTGGCTCAATCAAGAGGAATAGCGGCAGTCAGGACAGCCATACTGCATGATTCCCGTGCGGCGCAGAGGGCAATGTCATGCTGAGCAAGATATTAAGAGGCAAAAGTATGTTTGGGGATCTGTAGGTGGTGGACAGACGGATCGGGAACTGACGATGAGAGGGTAGGGACAGCAACAATATGCAAGCCATGAAATGGCTAGAATTGGTGCTGTAGCCATGTTGGCACCGGGAAAATGGAGGTTTGTGATGAAGAGCTATTGGCAATCGGACTAGCACTTCGGGATTCAGTTGGAAAAAGATTCATACTGTTGGCAAACCGTGCAAAAGGTTGACAGTCCTTAGCACTCCCAGGCTGCCATCCAGCATTCGACGCAGCTAGAGCCTGGACCAAGACAACCACTAGCCTGATGGATTAACCACAAAGCGACGACGCTTCGTGAGCGCGGATTTGATGGGGAGATCAACCAGGTCCAGCGACATACAGGTAAGCATGTGAACGACGAAGCCGAACCCTTTCCAACCTGTCGTGGGAATGCTGAAGCGGAGGAACGGTACGGTAACAAATATAGACCTAGTCTGCGAATACCAAGCATCAGCAAAAAGGCTTTTCTCTTTTTGAGGTTTCCGAGGTTACTGCCAGGTTTCCGAGGTTTCTGCAATCGGCTAGTACTGTATTTACTCAAATTACATTGTTGGGAGCTTATTATCATTCCTGAGATGACCAATTGGCTCTTCTGATCAGTGAGCAGTACCTGACAATGTCAAGACCCATGTAGATGATTCCATCCCAGCCAGTGTATAATTCGTCCCTGCCGATTTCAGACTTAGAACTTTCTCACCATCCTCGAACCCCTGAAGCCTTATTTCAGTCGCTCTACCCTTTATTTGCACCATCACCATCACCATCACCATCACCATCACC
>MU122478.1:0-37313 GCA_014904905.1 Wilcoxina mikolae CBS 423.85 | reverse complement strand
TGTCTCGCTCAGCAGTTGCTTCTCCATCATGCGACGTATTGTCTTCAGAACTGCAGTAACTCTAAGGTCACATGGTGCAAGAAGACTTTGACTGCCATATCGTTTACTGCTGACCGGCGACGGTGTCCTCGGGGGAGACGATGGGTTGAGATATGAAGACGATGGTGATGGGTGTGGACTCCGGAGGTGACTAAGGTTCTTTGCTGAATGAATAGCAACGTTGGAAATGACACTGGGTGCTGGCGACATCGAAATGGAGGCTTGATTTGGAGTGGGCAGTGACAGTGTCAGGAGTGGATGTAGTGCAGATACAATGGGTGTAGGTGCTGAGGAGACCTGGGTTGTCGAATTTGAACCTTCTATATGTGACGCTGTAGCCTTCGTCCGCTTTCACTTCTTCTTGTCACACTGGAAACTGAGTTTCCTCTTATGACCGTAAGCTGGCATTGGGGAGACAACTGCAGCAGTGGCCGGTGCTGCTTTTGGAAGTGAGAATATGGCCTTGTGCAGTGTATTTGTTGTTCAGGTCATTTTCAGAAGGCAGGAAGGTCAGAAAGGCTGAAACAAAGTGCAGTTGCGATGTAGACAATGGGTAATACAGTGTGGAACAGGACAGACACGTCACTGAGCATTGCACCTGAAAGGTTTTCTCATGAAGGGGCAGATTCACACAATTTTGTATTAGCTTGTCATGAAATTGTCACTTACGATTAGTCAATCAAATACCACTAATGCCAAGAAAATGCAAACGAGACGAACAACAACTCTGTAAAATGCAAAAACACCTCCACCCAACCCAAAGAGGAAATGCAAACACCCAATCTAACCCAACCCACAAACGCCAACCAAACAACCAAACGTGAACTTGAACCTACGTGAGTCAGTATTCTGGTCATTTGCAGCACTGTTGTACATACCGAAATCCATTACTCAAATTGCTGACCCCATGGTAGAGCCAAACCCGACACCTCAAACTGTGTGAAGCTTATACCGGCATTGACATCTTGCTGTGTGCCAACCGCCACCGACTCCGGCAACTCTTCAATACTCATCGATACCGACGATACGTCACACATTGTCTGCTGCTCCACCAAAACCTGTGCCATTCGCGACCTCGCCTCCCGCTGATCCTGTAACTCCACCGCCACTCGCGACATCGCCTCAACATTTTGTGCTGTCTCTGCCATTTGTGCACCTCTGGCACTCATTGACTCCTCCAGCACAGACGATGAGACATCATGGAGAGAGGCACATTCGACGTGGTGAGTAGCAGTCACCTCCAGTTGTGTCATTAACGAGTCGTTTAATGCAACGAATCTGCATCAGGAAGAAAAATTTCTGTCCAGGCAGATTGGCCCCGTCAAAGTGGACGTGCTCCATCAGAGCCGTCTGAGATACCCCGTAGCGGCTTACTCCGTGCCCGGTGTCAATACCACGCATCGCGTTGCTTATCGCCCTCCGATTGTAGTTGCACCAATTCTTCTTGTGCTGTCGTTCGCCTATTTTAAATGAACACTCTGGCGTTGTGGCCAACTATGACCTTATGTCGGAAGGGGTTCTTTGGGTACGCCATTGCATTGGGATTGCTATGTGATGGATAACGGTGAGAAAACCTGTCCTCGCGTTCGTTCTACCTGCGCGCAATATGCAATTTTCTCTTTACTAATTATACACAACATTCCAAGTCGCCGGAACTATATGGCTATTGACAATCCATCGATTGTTTCGTCCGTCCACTTTCTTGCTACTAGTAGCTATCTCTGGAATTACTTGGGCGCAGCCGACAATGTTTCGCACACTGAAAACTTACAAAGCAACGTCTGCCTGTACTTTTCTCACTTGTACAAATTCTGAGACGAGATCCAAGTTGCCCGAGTTTTCTGGTATTGTGGTGAGCGCCAGGGCTAACTAGTACTCAATGAAAGCTCCGTCCACGTTTAGGAGCTTGATATTTAATAGACGTTGCAGTTGCCACATGCGATGACCATTCAGCGCCCCATAACACCTCCCCGGATATTGCTTTACCCACACCCAGTTGTTTTATGGGTCCCCTCCGCGCCAGCTCTGGCTTCCTGTGCATCGACACATCTGAGATATGCATTCATCTTCTAAATCCTCAACCTGACCCTTTATACCAAGGTAAATACAAAGCTCCATTGGGTGCAGTTTTTCATCCGATATATATATCTCGTTATGACTCTTATGCTTGAAAAACTCTTGCGTGCCTTTGTATATTGCAATGTGGTGCATTGTGAGTTATGTATCGTCGAGTAATGCTCTGAAGTCTTTGATCATAGCTTCACAATGCTTTCCATCACTGCGGTATTGGGGTCCCATGAATTAGGGCTTCGCAAATGACTGGGAGCTCAGGGGGGCAGCCAGATCAGCACTGGAAGAGAGGACTTAGAATGAGGCAATGCTGTTTTCCCGACGCTGAGCGAGGGCTTGGAGCTTGAGCTGTCTGATTTCAAAGCAGAGAATGAGACGCTGAACGGTGATTACTTGTGGCAGGTAGTTGAGATTGTGATTGGAGGCGTTTCAACCATCCTTGAGGTTCGTTTTATGTGCTTGTTCATGTCTCTCGGCAGAATACTGTTGCAAGGCTCGATATTGATGAATCTGTTCGACCCAATGAGAGATCAAGTGGATCTTCGGAAAGTTGAAGTTGGCATGTAACTCCTTGGAAACATCTACCTCATGGATGATATTATCCTGCCAGGCATTCATTTCACGCCGCTTCTTGGACGGCGTGCAAGATTCAGCATTTGTTACCTTGTCTACATTTCGCTTCTTCATGAGTTCCTTTCTCAGGGTATTGGCTTGGGCCTTCACCATTTTTCCGGATCGCCCAAGTAAGAAAACATCTTTGAAGGTGAGAAAACGACGCAACGCATCCTCCATGTAGCTCAATGTTGCATCATGATGAGATTTATATCGTGCATACATGTAAATTCTAACAATCCCCGTGTGCACTCAATTGCGCGATTAGAATATGGCACTCTGTGCCGAGCTTCCACCTCATAGAGTCTGGGTTACAACACCAAGCAGGTACCGAATCATTTCCTTCATCTACTTCCCATTCCATTCAGAAACTTCCTCATATGACTTGTTTCTTGGTGTGAGGTCGTGGTAAGCAGGGAGGATAACCAGATTGCATTGTAGTTGTCGAGCCGTTCGGGCATCTTCATGAAGTGGAAAATCCACTTCTGTAGGTAGTGAAGCATGCCGATCTGCATTGTATGGAGGAGGTCGGGCTTTGAGAGGTTGCTCCCAATACAGGGAATATGTCGAAACACATTCATTCCTCAATGAATATGGCGCGATGAGAGTTCGGCATCGGCTGCCTTGGTGTTGGCATTGGTGAGCGTTTTATATGGGTTGTGATCCCGCACAGGGTGTTGCTTGTCAGGAGGGACATAATCTTCAAGTTCAGTCTTTGGAGACTCGCACCAAAAACAGACATGCTGCTCAAGATGATGTAGGTCGCTAACATCAGGGCAATCTGCAAGCCATGATGTTAAAACTTGTTTGCAATGCCTGAAGTTGGCATCTGCACAAAGAACATTGTAATACCCGCTCTCGGCGCTTGGATTATGTTTAACGCTGAGATGATGGAGTACCCGCCTGAGTATCTCGTTCAGCACCTCTCGGTTTGTTTGCCGCTGCTCATTCAGGCGCTTCTGAGCAATATTGCGGTTCTTGATCGGAATTGGCTGGAGACCGACCATTACGATGCTGTGCATTGAAGGCGTCTGGCGGATCATCGAAGATAGATTGCCAATTGTCATATATATAGGCCACTCTTTCTGGTCAATAGCAAAATTCGAGATATTTGTTCCGTCGGACATGAAGACCAAGGGAACCAGAGTATCCCCCACTCTGAGCATTGACTAAACGTCGATTAGTACGTGATTTTCATTGGGTATTTCTGCTTTCCTGTGTCTCCCACCACCACTCCGCCATGTGCATTTCGGTATAGAGGCGTTTCGGAGGCGTATCGCTGTTACAGCAAGTGTGTGGGGTGTCAATGAGATGCTCAGTGTAGGCTGGCTGCCGCATCAACCATCTCATGCTTTTGTTGATGTCTCGACTCCATTATTAGATAGGGTGTTGGTGATTGACATTCCATCTCATATCTTCGAGAGTGTGTAGTTCCTACTTCCAGAGAGCCTGATCATCTGGCATGCTAGCCACGAGCTTCTGAACCCCATCCCAATATTTGAAGTGTGGGAAATGCAGAGCGGTGGTTTCTTCCTTTATCACGTTGTCATAGTATGTCTTTATTACCTTCTTCTTGATCCCACGGTGGATATATTTGTACTCTTCACGCGTCGCTAACGGGTAGTAGCGATTGTTTTGTAGATTCATCTCAACGCAACCCTGAGTGTCGCATTGCCATGGCTCATCAAGTAATCGCTCAGTGGAGTGCCGGCGGCAAGGAATATTTCTGTCTGCGACAGAGGAGGTTTAGGTGGCGGTGGTTGAGACTCCGTGTCTGGGATGTTTTCAAGGTATCTGTGGTAGGGAAATGAGTCAAAGTCTTCGACTGAATCTCTGATAGCGTTGAATTCACAACACTGAGCGGGTTCAATGCATCTGGGTGTGCTGCGAATAGTCAGATACTTCTGGTGTGCAATGTAAAGGTGTTCAGGATGGTGTAATCTGATATGTTAAAGTTGCCAGCTGTCTGAGGTGAACTTCTTTCGGCATGAAAATTCGGGGAAACGAACAGGGGTCGTCTATGGCATTGTCGACAACATGCGAGGAGTGGAGTATACAGTGTTGAAAGGGACGAAAGTTGGTGCCGGGCATGAGCAGTCTGGTGTAGATGTAAGCTCATGATACTTTCAGCTAACTTGTGAGATATATTGAGCCTCAACACTATCACAAGAAGCTTCCTTACACGTCAGGAGTTGCAAAAACGCTGCATGTGCGATGTCCACAAATAGTATGAGTAAAATAAAACCAATACAAGACCTGTAAGCAACATAAACCCTGAGCAATTCAAAAACCTCGCGACGCATGAAATAATCAATGCCTGAGATCAATATATTAGAACAAAGGAAACGAACAAGCCCACAACCCAACTCCTAACCCAAACGAGCCGGAAGTCAAACAATTCCAAGCGAACAAAACACCTCCATGCGTGTCTTAATCAGTTCCTGAGAGGAATAGATTACAGCAAACGAAACTCACAAGACAAGAACCCGACCCTAACACGAACGCAACAACCATCGCTTTCTCTGCAATGTGAGGACTGGATTATACCTCGCCTACTGAGCTATCCGGGGACGCTTCAGGGAGTGCGACATTGGGATGAGGCACATCGGGGAGACTGTCGCCACCTGCTGAATTGCCGAGCAGCTGCTTATCCACATCGACATCGGAGGAGTTTCCGGCTGCCTCAGCTTCTCGCAGAGTTGGCGCTGCTGGGCGAGGTTTTTGAGGTGTGAAAAGCTCCAAAAACTCCTACCCACTGACGGAATAAGTCTCCAGAGTTCGTGGTCGTGGGAAATGCTCCGGGGTTTGTGGCCGTGCGCCAGGCGCCGGAGGTTGTTGCCATGGGGTATGCTCCTGCATCTCCTGCCCTTGAACATGTAGCGCAAGTGGCTGATTGTATACCATGATATCTACATCGGCAGCCGATGTATTTAGCATCTCTCCCTGGCAAATCGTCCGAGGTTCTTTGCCATCATCCTCCTCCTCATCGTCCTCCACATCCTCCTCCTCTTCATCCTCCCCCTCCGCATTCTCCTCCTCCTTATCTTCCTCCTCTTCAACTTCCTCCTCTTCATCACCAGCGTCCCTTTCCATATCCACATCGCCGTCTAAATCAACGCAGTACAGTGGGTCCACATCATCCTCCATGCGCATATCCACATAACAACCTGAGTCACATTCGCTGAGTGTAGAGTCGGTATCATCATCTGAGGAAATTGACACAGTGGGCGATGCTTCCAGATCTAAATATGCCCACTCTACTTAGCCCTCTGTGCCCGAGTCTACGTCATACATTTTCTTCTGCAACTGCAAAGGAACAGCATGAGAGATATCATCTCTGATGGATCTCTTAGGTTTCCCATTCCCCTTGGTCTCGGTAGCCTTTCCACCGCTCTGCGAGCTTTCTCCCCCTGGCTTTTGTTTAACAATACCTTTCCCTTTCCCCTTCCCCTTCCCCTTCCCCTTCCCCTCCCCTTCCTCCGTTTACTTCCCCTTCATCTTCCCCATCCCCTCCTCTTCCTCCCTTGCCTTCCCACTACGCTCCCTTCCTTTCTTGCCTTCTCCTTCCCCTTCCCTTCCTCCATACCCTTCCTTTTCCCAGTCTCTTTCTCACCACCGCTTGTAGCTCCCGGATCCTCCCAGTTCTCATTATCATCATCCCTGTCGAATATATCATCCCAATTGAGTGGCCTAACAGCCAGGAAGTCGCCTGGCATGTAATGCCAGCAGCTTGGCGGCTGAATCTTTGCCAGGAGATCATTGCTACTGTACCAAGGGAAACAGTGGCCGGTGCATTTAACCTGCCCCGCCCTGGTTGTCTGCGGATTGGAGTGATCGACTTCATTTCTTAAGGCACAGGGGTTGTCCCACCACCAATTGTTCATTTGGTTACGGGTTTTATCAACATTTGCCCCATATATGAGCGGGAGGCAGAACACCACTCCCGAAATGGCGAACGCCTGATCCTGCGGTGAGGCCACATGAGCTGGAATTGGGCAAATTGTGCAGTGATTACTGGATCAAGGAAGATTATGTTGTTGAAGAGGTCCCATGCGCTCTCATACTTGATGCCGCCAACATTGTATATCCTTTTCAGTCCCCTGATGAGTTCGGAGATGAATGGCTTGATCCAGTCCACACCGAACGACAGGCATCAGTTGATAACCGCTGTGGGCTTCTTCGCCCCCGCAGACGCCGTCCCCTTACCTTTTCTGCTTCCCTTTGGTGCCATTGAAAATAAATCTACACCCGAGGCGTTAGCATTATGATACAGTTTCATGTAGCGGAAGGAAGCCCGGAGGGAACATACAATTTCTGTATTTTATCGAGTTTGTCTTGGAACGAGAGGCATTGTTTTGTGCAAGTCACATGATGTCAAGATAGTTTAGGATGCTGGCGGTGTGTTTAATATGGGAGGAGAAGAGAAAGAAGGTGTAGGCGGGAAGAAGGGATATATATAGTCAAGTTCCTGCGATTTCATTGTTCAACTTGTGAGATTTGATAATAATTTGATTCATATCCTGCTTTTTATTTGTCAAGGAACCCCAAACAGCCCAGCTTTCGTCTTGAACAACCACCAGATACCTCATGAGCGACAAGTCTCCAGACGAGATTTAGGACTCGCAGGGAGGAAAGTTTATAACGCCTCGTTTTTCTTTTGCATCATACACCACTTTTACAGCTCAAACCTCGTGCATCTCGGAGTAAACTGAGTAGTTCTCAGGTTGTGCCAACTGTGCAACGACCCAACACGGCTACCAATATGCCTAGCGGTGGAAAATGCTCCCGCAACTGATGTCATATGATTGAGAATATGTTATTGTTTGCTTTGCGATACTTTTACCTCTGCCAAATGGGGACTTCCACCATGAAGTTGAAGATATACACAATTGATGGTTCGACATATTGTGCCAAGAACGAGTGCAATACTATGATAATCGCGCGAAGAAGGTATCAACACCCTTCAAGCGGGGCAAATAGACATGCAGATGTTGCTTTTACTGTGAATATCAATGCTGAGTTTAATCTGAGTTATATCTGATGGCAGTGAAACCCATAATTCAACGCGTTTCAAGTGATCTCGTCCCCGAATATCGTCACGGGCAATAAACTGAGTAGTTCTAAGCGTGTCCCAACTGTGCAACCATCCAACACGGCTACCAACACGCCTAGCGGTGGAAACAGCATATGGAACTGATATCATACGAAAGAGAATACATTATTGTTCACTTTGCGATGCTTTTAGCTTTGCCAAATGGGGATTTCCACCAGGAGGCTGAACATATACACAATCGATGGTTCCACTTATTGTGCCAAGAACGAGTGCAATACTATGATAATCGCGCCAAGACGGCATCAACACCCTTCAAGCGGTGCAAATAGACCTTTAGATGTTGCTGTAACAGTGAATATCAATGCTGAGTTTAATCTGAGTTAAATCTGATTGCAGTTAAACCCATAATTGAATGCTTTTCAAGGGATCTCGTCCCCGAGTATCGTCACAGGCGATAGTGATCTAGAGTCTAGCGCAGTCTACACTGCGCCTGGCTTTATTTTTGAATGCCTCCTTGGTCGCTCAAATAGGAGTCTATCTCCTCTGCCGTTGCATTTGCATGCAGAGGAAAGTATTCCTATATTCTTAACATCAAACATCTATATTGGACTATGCCTTCCCAAAGCCCTCACCGTGATGCAACTCCATTCATACCAAATGTTTGAAGTCTTGCTAATCGTCAGAAACAACAATAGTATCGGCCTTTGGAAATTCTCACCTTCTCCCTGATATGTGATGTGTTTTCGTACTGGCTGGCGAGATGGATTCCTCTCAAGGAGGGAGTTCCGCAGGCTCTACAATCCAAGGTCAGAACTCCACCCCCTCATGTTCGCTGTACAATTTTCGGGTTTCAGATATCACTCAATTAGTGACTTCCACCCCGTCCGCTACAAAGCGATAGTCAATAAATACCCCAACCGCTACACCAGGTATAAGTACTTATAGCACAACAGCACCCTGAGGAACCTCACAGACAGACTCAACGCGTCACGTTGTATCCAGCCCCGTATCCAGCATTGCTAGCACTCCCACTCCTCTCAGCAGTCTTGAAAACGTGCCTACCCCCATCACTATTCCAGAAGCCCGCCGGATCATTACAGGTCCATTGCGAATGCAAGCTACAGAAAGGAATCAGAGACTGAGGCAGTGGCAATTGCCACTGCAGGTGGTGTCAACACCTCGATCAGTGGTCTCTGGCAGTCGCACCATCCATCGATTTTTTCACTCAGACTTGACGTGTCTTGTATTTGCAACAGGCTGCCTGCTGTAACTTTACATGTGGAACAGATGGCCATGTACGAGTGCAAGCGACTTGGGGATTGTAAGTTATGCAAAGCTACACATTGCGAAACCATTAGATGAAGCCCCAAACTGGCAGGTAATAGACAAGTACTGGAACACTGCTATGCAGCAAAACAACATTTGGTCCATAGCATTTGAGGCACGCACAAAGGAGATCTTGAAAGAGGTATGCTAAAGCAACAGCCTACATTGGATATTATACACTTAAACTGTTACTAGGTTCGAGCACAAGTTGATAAGGTTAAATCCCATTGGATTCCATCAGCAACGAAGAACATAGCACAGATTTATGATCTCCACTGCGTTAAATCCGACGCAGAGCGTTTGGAGTTTATTGATTTCCTTCTGGTAGACAAGCAGTATCATTTTCATGAAGCAGAGCGTGTGGAAGGTGGTGTATGCGGTCCAAATCCAACCCAGAGAGAGGCGAAATCTTCTAACGAATGGCCAGGGTCAAGTTTACTTCCTGGCAGAAGCAATCCTGGCGTTTATCTGCATCAAATTTTATCATCTGTCAAATAACAGAGGTAAGTATGCTGATGGATTTCATAATTACATGATTGACAACAAAGACGGTCATATACCCTCGTCACTGATCATGTTTACCTGCACCGCGATGCGCCATGCTCTCCGGGAGTGTCAAAAGAACAAAGGTATTCCCCCGAAAGCTTCCAAGTGAAAGCTGACAGCGGACAGACCTAATCGCTCGAACTACTTCAACCTCAAGAACGTTGGTGGTAAGAACGCATCCTGCTGCGCTGTACTGGGTCGCAAGTTGTTAACCTCCACTGGCGACACAGACACATATACATTCTTGATTTACACCTGCTTACACTACTGGAAAGCTACCAACAGAGGGTGTATAAAAACACTCTTGCTACAGTCATGCGTCAGATCCAACAGGGGGAGAACCCAATGCCTGCCATGGTCATCAGCACGGAATCAGCGCGTGTTGACAAGGCTATTCATCTTGACTATTTGACCTCTGAATCAGCGCTTGAGGAGCCTGAGATCGGAAGCACTGACCCAAACATCCCCATTGACAACAATTGAACGCATGACAAACAGCATTTCGGGATGCCAGGGGGCAGCGGAATATTTGAAGATGAAGGTCAGTAAAGCGATGAGAGCGATGCCATCCACACTGACTGGCGGCGAAAACGGGCTGTGACTGAACTCCAGAGGTTTGACGTGGGAACTAGTGATGTCGACAGGTATGAGGTTGACGATGGCGATTATACAGATGCAGATGAGGAGGAAGAAGCATCGCAGGCCAATGATGGATCAATACAAAATTTGGAGGAATGAGGGCATAGTACTAGTGAGTGTGAAGTTTGGACAGTAAATTTCAGACCTGTTAAATACAATGATGGTGAAGCAAATGCAAAGGAAAGGGATGTATCCGAAGCAAAAACTGTATTGTAATAAGTGACAACATTTCAAAGCTAAATATATATATGGTGAGAGTGCGGCATCCAATAAATAGCAATAGCAGAGACGTAAAATGTGTCACTTGGCCGACGAAATGCATCAAAATTGCCAGGTGTCGTGTAAATGGCTACAGTGTAACTGGAGCCCCTGTGAACAGTGTAACACACATGTTGTTCTGATGGTGCATACACCTCACCACATTCCTGACGAAAAGTAAAGGAAGCACGACACTGGGGTGGTAAGAATGGTGGATGAGCGTCCACGGGGTAATATACAATGTGACGCGTTGCAAGAATAAAGGACGTGGTATAATAGCCGCCGCAGTGTAATAGGCAATGCAACCCGTCACATGGGTGATAGGTATCGTGTAATTATCAGTCAGAGGGTACGAGGTTCCGTCAGAGCCGTCCCAGCTGTCAGGAACACCAGGGTGTTCCTGACGGAAACTAGGGTTGTTGCTGATGTGGGTGTAGATGTTACGCTCTCGGCCTGTTCGGAGGACCCAGGTGTTACCTGGGGACGCGATCGTGGTGGTGGTGGTGATGTTGGTGGTGGTGGTGTTGGTGCTGATGGAGTTGCTCTTGTAATACTTGGAGGCGCAACAACAATTGCCTACAGAAAAGCCACAACGGTAAGATGGTGTAAAGGCGAACATCTGTGTACGGCCTCGTATATGAGTATTAGGGTAGATACGGTTGCAAACGAGGATTCGAAAATGAGGTAGATTCAATAGGTAAGGTTATCGATGGCGTGCAAGAGAACTCGCACGAGCTGACTATATACTTGGGCGGATGGGCGGATACCCTGCCATAGGCCGGCCGCCATTACAGAGGGATGTAAGCTGTCACGGAAAAGAAGGTGGCCATAGAGTCGTTGCCATTGAGTCAAGTTTCATTTCATGGCTGCAGGGAGGTTTCGCCAGGTATTGCCAGATACACAAGAATGCAACTGAAATCTCTGGCAGCACATAGGGGACCCACAGCACGGTGTACAGCCTTTGCGGGGAGCTTCACAAGTCGTGTGGGATGCAATCTATTCGCACTGTGAGGAACAAAGAAGTCGTCCCAACGGTTGTAGCTTTCAGGGCGGTAGCTTTCTGGGTCAACAATTCAAACCCTGAAAGGGTATATAGCCGATGGACTCGTAGGGTGGGCATTGGTGGAGATGTCATCACGTTTCCATTACTTCTGGAGGGAAGAAGCAATGATTGTCTGTGGTGTTGCACATTTGTGGGAGGTTTGCTGCAGCTTCTGAGTCCAACGATACTAGATGTCTTTCATTACATCGCCTCTGCCACCCTTGGAGTTGTCGCAGTTATCACAGTTGTCAGAGTTGGCGGAGTCAGAGCCAATATCAGTGTCGGTAGGTAATAGTGGGTTTTCTTAGTGATACCGGATCATCTGCACTCGAGTTTTATTGTAACAGTCTCGGAGAATTAGCTGGAACCCACTCCACAATTCCTTGCATCGTGGTTGAGTCGATGCCCAATGCTTCCACATGGCCTGAAACTGTGCAAACTGCCTAGTAGTTACTGGGTTCAAAAAAAGGATATCATACATCAAGTCAATCGCACCATCATCCTTGACACTATAAATGGCATACATCTGAATAAACTCCGTATGTGCTCAGCTATGAACTGCTTCGCGAATCCATTGAGGTGGAGAGTATCCTTAATTCCATCTGTTTTGGAGGGGGTGGATAGGATCTTTTTGGGTTGCATTGCAATGTTATGAGCTGTTAATGAGATGTATGAGGGGTCGGTCAGGGTTAGGGTTAATGTGTCTGAAAACGATGATGAGAGTGGTAAATGGGTAAAAATGGAGTACATAGAAATGATGGAGAAGAATTGAAATGGAGGGAGTGTACGGCAGTATATATACATTTCAGATTTGGCCATCAAGGTGCTTGGAATCATGTGAAGTGGCTGGCAGAAGAGTTAAAACAGTTTGTGATATCAAAAACCGTTTGTGATATTAAACACCGTTGGTGATATTAAACATCATACTTGGAAAGAAGTTTTCCTGGGTACGAGCCATCAACGGCACTTCACTGTCGGCCTTCAAGATGAACTGCATGTTTTATACGACACTGAGAGTTGTTTAAACCACTTCTTGAGTGTGAGAGAGACTGGTCATACGAATGTTGGGTTAAAGCATCGAAGTCTGTCAGTTTGGGTTACTAGTATACAGCAGTGAAATCAAGTTCCAACATGATGATGAAGTGTGGTGTCACAAACATTCGGAAGCAGCCACAAGAAGGGAGAGAAGTGTCACCGGCATCACTGGCAGTGCATATGCCTGTCCAGGCACCTCCAATTGACTCTGTGCGGTGGTATCATGAATTACGAACTCGTGATTTGGCACGCAAACCGAGTGCTATCACATGTTTTCGTCCGCGTTTCGTATCATCCACCTGGTCGAACATCAAAAAAGCAACCAAACAAGCAAGTCCATGGATTCTTTCTTATATTTGCATCATGGTTAGGGTCAAATTGGGCTCTGGGCATGGCTACATCGTGATAAACCCTGTCTGCAAGATATTCCAGGGTCTTGGCATTTTATATACGCCATGCAGCTCTATTACCCCTGCTTGGAAACACTCATAACATTCTGCCAACAGCATATTCAGCCCCCAACATTGTCTACACTACCCGCACCATGCCTCCCATACGAACTCCGAATTGTTTCTGCCTAGTTTGATTGAAACCTTGCAATTCTGACCTGGGGATCTATAATTATATTGGCAGAGACTATTCTCGATATTGCGTCTAACTTCTGGAGACGAAGATATACTCCAAGCCCACCGAATGCCTTCGAAAGAACTTTAAGCGTTGTGTTGACAATTCGCACAGTGGTCTCTATGTAAATTATGACCACGGTTACCAGCCTAACGTGTTTCCTGCATTGCACACATCACCTTCTCCAGAACCATCCGAATTTGACTGATATACAAAATGCTTTTTATATCCTTATGCGGGAGCCGCTATCGCCTACGTTCCAACAGGCAATGAGTACAGTTGTAAGCACAATTTTGAGGAGTTGTTACACAACCCCTTCCATTCGTTTGAGAGTGAAGAGGAGCAAAATTTCGGCAAGCTGGTCGAATTGAAAGGTCATCCCACCAACGTCATCGACAACTTCCTGAAGCGCAACTTCGGCCATAAAGAATGTGTGTGTGATTATCTGAAATCAAAGTACAACATCTGCCAGAAAATGGACCTTATGGAGGACGTACTTGGCCATGGCTCGTCGAAGATTGCTACGATGAAGATTGCATGGAATGCGCAGCATCCAGATGCAATTGCGTTTTGGGTCTGTAATCTTATAGAGTGTGCAAAATGGGTAATCTGGCAGCCAGCATACGAGGAACATCTTATGTACACACCGATAGGTTGGTTCAATAATGTTGGGCACCGTGTTTCAATGAGATGCATACTGGAAGCTGGTGGTGGGATATGGAGGTAAGCTTATTTCTTAGTATACTCTTAACAATGCTCACAATTGTGTAGACAACACTACTCGTCGGTGATATGCATGTGCCAATGACATTCTTGTCTGACGGCATCCACCTGACGAACATCTCTGGTGTCAAGAAGGCATGGACGATATATATGACGATCGGCAACCTATCTGCAGCCGCACAGATGAAGCACACAATGCACAGCATGTTGTTGGTCGTCTTTTTGCCCATTTCAGTCAAGATGCGCGATGTCCCCCTCAAAAGAAGACATGCTCAGAGGGAGCATAACCGAATGGTTACTCAGAACGTGCTGCAGCATGTATTGCAACCCCTACTCAATTCCAAATCGGAGACCTGGACCTTCTGTGCCCGTTTTGCTGATGGCAACGTCAGGCATTGTTATTCGACACTAGCTGTATGGATGGCCGATTACCCCGAGCTCCGTGACCTTCACAACATCAAGCATGGTGTATGCTAATGGTGCGAATACACATTGCAGGAAATGGGCAATCTACCCCGCCGCTGACAGAAGCGATACAACCTCCAAGATTATAATATCTAGAGTATACTGTCAGATTCAAATATACCCTCGAGTATCGCTGATCTCAAACACCACGATGTAAATCCAGGTTTCAACATCTTATGGTATCTGGATTGCATTACAAGCGATCTTCCCAAGCCTGATATACTCCACACGAGGAAATTTGGGATGTTGGAGAACCTCCTGAGATGGCTTCACGAATTTCTCAAGCAGCATACGCGTATTGACATGTTCAATGATATTTGGCTGTCGGTGCCTGCATACCTTGAAATGACAAAGCCCAGATGTGCATATGAGGAGGTTTCGCATTTGAACAGAGGAGAAATCAAGAGGATTACACCATTCCTTGTGGGTGTGGTATGCAATGATCTGCGGGACCCGAGCCCCTCCAAGCACAGCGTTATTGGTCGTGAAGTTGAGTGCTCTCGTTCTCTTATTGAGTTCTATTTCGATTGCCAGTATGACTCTCAAGATGATGAAACTCTAGACCTCATGAACAATGCTTCATGTCGCTTTCACGATTCGAAGGATCTGTTTCAACAATTCAGGGCTGGGAAACAACTGGAAGCAGAGGCCAAAGAGAGACGTACGGAATTGTTTGCCGAGCGGTATGCCATGTTGAATTCCAAGGAAAACAAGAACAAAAGGGTGGCCTTTGAACAGCACATTTCCAACCCCTGGAAAGGTATTATCGATACAGAAATGGCCGAATACATTGAAGAGTATAGCGATTTCAACTGTCCAAAGATACATCCCATGCAGCACTTCCGAGCGCTGATACAATGGTACGGTTCACTTCAACAGTGGATGACGGATATTGGAGAAAGTTCACACTGGAAGCAAATTGATCACGGGTTTAATACCTCCAACAAGACGGGTGATTACTATACTCAGATATTCAACTACTACCAGTAGACGTTGTTTAGTGAGGTTCATGTCTCCACAGCAGCACAAAGGAAAAGAGAAAGTCAAGGACTTTCAAGGCCTCTTAAAAACAATCAGTGACGACGTACTCTGAAATGGTCTGTACAATGCCACCCATCGTTTCTTACACACCAAGCAGGTTAATATCGATTCGGATGATCCCTTGAGCAGCACTGCCCCAATCTCCCATGGAATGGAGGTAGAATCAGGCAACATGCATGACGAGTGCATCATTGAGAAGCTCAAATGTACTGGAGATAAACGATGGTATTTCATGGCTGCCCGACTTGACTAAGTATTGATTCAAACTTCGTAATGTAAGGAGGTGGAGGAGCTGTCTCACAATGCACTGCAGGGGCGCGTACCATATCAGATGCTTGGTCTATTCAAGCTACGAGTCGTCAATCTGAACGTAACACATACCTATTCCCTGGCATACGTTGATGTCGAGAAGCCTGCCAAATGTGGAATGCCAGAAAGTGCGTCGCAGCTGGTCAGGGTAGTGAAACCATCTTCTGGAGGTGCATACGAAGTTATAATTGCAGGAAATATTTTGGGTGCGGCTCACTTATTCCAGAGGAGCCCATTTTGTCGAAGTCGGAGAATAAAGTATGGATACTCAATAGTCAAATAGACCTAACGACCTGGAACATTATTTATTATATGCTGGAAGACAAGTTGAATACAGTGGTGAAGAAGATATCAATGGTGTTTAGAACTGTAAGGTTTTAGAACTGTTAATAGACAATATGCCGAACATAGCATCGTCATTACAATTCCCAAAGCAGTGTTGCCACCGAGTACCAAGCACCGATAGGTAGACCTTCAAATTGCTTGCATCCAGCCAAGACATAGACGCAAGCAAACATATGCTGTAATATTCCGTGAATAGTATCATCATTACAATCCCCAGGGTAGTGTTGCCACCAAGGACCAAGCACCATGCAACTCACTGGCCAGACGAAAAACACAGTATATTAAGCATCCCAAGGCGCTGTGATCAGTGACCTGCAACCATGTGAATACCTAACGACAGTCATTCTATTTACGGTGCCTCACATCGTATCTTCGAGAACGTACATGTTACCCTGTCTTCCAATGTTCCAGTCGCTTCTGGCCCACCACCTACGTCCGGCCGTGACTAATACGCCTGGGCGCAGTGATTTTTCCCCAATGGACATTCCTGCCTTCATGACAATCCTCCCTTCTGAAAATTACCCAAATCACAAAGCCACTGCAAGAGTCCGCAACCTCAATTCCAAAAGCAGCACCGGGAACTCCTGGCACCCCAATGCCACCACATACAGCAAACAGTCAAGAGAGGAAACTTAGGCAGGAGCGAAAGCGGTCGAAAGCTAGAGCCTCACGTATCAAAGGTTCGATTACTCAGATAACCTCAGTATCTACCCCAATTGCATCCATGCAAGAATCTGCTCCGAATCCCTCGATGCCCCTGCCAAATCAAGTCTCAATGTCACCAGCACCAATTATCATTCCAAATATCGGTATTCGTACAGCGACGAACCTTAGTCACCTCCGGAGAACACAATCATCGGCATCGGCATCACAACTCATACCATCGTCTCCGCCAAGGACACCATCATCTGTCAGCAGTAAATGATATGGTAGTCGAAGTTTCCTCGCACCAGGTGCCCTTCGAGTTTCTGCTGTACTAGAAACAATGCGTCGCTTGATGGAGCAGCAACTGCTGAGCGAGATACCATTTCCAACTGAAGCTGAGTTTCTTCTGGTAGCTTATACAAATCCGAGAGTGGTAGATAGCGACTACCATATCCAACATAAAGTTTGTAGAGCATTCCTGACCGATGACTGGCAGACAGGATGGAGCCAATATTTGCTTCCAGGAACGTCAGAAAAAGTTTCTCAAGATAGTTAGGTGTTTCCCAGAATTGCTATCGCACTGACTAACGTATGGCATATCAAAAACTGTTGCAATGCAGTCAGATCCAACATGATCAAGAAGGCCTGTGGGTGTGTAGGGAGACTATACAACTTGCTCCGTTTCGATGATGATGAGGACTGCAGACCCATTGACCTAATTGTTTCAGATTTTACATGCTTTGTACTCCAATGCGATCATACGAACGAACCTGATGTGAGTTGAACCCGATGTGAGTTCTGTCTTCAACTTATAGCGTCGCTAACACTACCAGAAATGAGCTAACTACTTTCTTGTCGAGGTGATTAAACGATTTCACTATATACATTTCATTTGAAGAATTCGCAAAAGCGGCAAGGATTCGGACGCCTTGGATGTCTGGATTGAGGAACAAACACCCTCGGCACTGAGTGTGTTAACATATACGGCATTGCATGGTGCACTGACAAAGTGGCAAAGAAATGGAGGTATAGTTCCGACAAAGGTCAAAATTGATGACTTCAAAATTCAGCGCAACAGGCCGGAGTGGGAGTATCTCTTCAATCGAGATAATGACGGCGGTAAGTATGGCCTTCTCCATACATGCAATTCCTCTAACATTATGCAGAGATTTATACTGATCTCATGAATATTTGAAATGATCTCCTATCTGCATTGAGACAGAAGGTAATCAAGTCCATAAGGGGGACCCTCAACAACCACATTCTTCAGGAGAAAGGAACCAATAACATGCCACCCAATACCAAGCCTCGTCAAGTGGTATGAAACTAGACTGTGATGGAAGACCTGATGATGGAGCCGAACATTGAGACTCTGATAATATCTGAGATCCGCATCCCCACTACCAAACATTTATCTTGCAATGCTGAGGATGGGCTTAACGATAGCAACAAGGACAGCGACAATGTCCTTGATGTCATTCACAGTGGCAGGAGTCGTGCTCAGTGAGATCGTGGTCACCAGCTGAATGAAGACAATATTGAGAATGAGGAGGATGAGGATGAGGATGAGTATAAAGATGAGGACGTAGAGTCGGAGTCGGTGGATAACTGTGAAGGAGAGAGTAGTTTAGAGGATGTGCTTCAAGCGGGATGTGATATGTAGCATGGCGATTGGAACGAGGAGAGAGTAGTTTAGAGAATGTTCTACAGGCTGACTGTGACGTGTAGTATGGCATTTAGAATCGTTGACATTTGGAACGGGAAACTGTATATATTAGAGCTTAATATCAAACATTGTGAACAGTAAAGTCACTGCACTGTATACGTCACCCGATATGTCAATGCAATTCGGGGCATCGTGTAAACGTCGTGTGCTATGAACATTGCATTATGTTGCGGTATACATTGCACTCATTCATTACATGAGTAGTGTTGTGGTTCAAAAGGTGTGGACACTGCATGGATGCGTCAGTAATAATTATGTGCACTGTATAGCTGGGCCAGCAAGAAATCCTGCGTCAGGAGGTGCAAGGGCAATGGCAGGTATTGTGTATACGCATGTGCAGTATCACTTCACGACGACACCCAAAAGGCTTGGTCTGAAGCGTCTGATCCACACTAAACGTTCTGGCAGCTGGAACACGACTTGGTTTGTTTCCCGATGCTGGGATATATATGCTCATCAGTGTATGGGGAACCTTGATGATGGCAGTTGGTAGAGCCCCATCGCTCTTGTTGATGGGTGACAGTAGGCAATGTTAGTTGATAACTTTCCGCAATACATAAGAGATAGATTTCGCAGCTGCTTGGAAAACCTACACACCTGGTAAAAGTAAATACGACTAAGAAGGATCAGGCCAAGCACTAACGCGGGGAATGGTTGGAGTTTTTTGAAACGACAGAGTGGAATCAGAAAGCACCAAATAGTAACAAAGGAAAAAAGAAGAAGTCGATAGTTAGAAAGAGGGCGTATGCAGGGAAGTTTCAAGGCATATACAACAGGAAAGAGGAGGGATCATTTAGGGAAGAAGTAAAACAGTTAGTGAGAAAATAGTGACTATCAAAGGCAGTGAGGAAGCTCATGGGAATCAGCGTGAATTGGGAAGATGAGTGGGATGAAGGGTAGGGACTGATAGTTGGATATCTGGGTAGGAGGGTGGTAGCAGATAATTGCCAATCAAACAAGAGGCTCTGCTGAAGCAACATAGGATAACTAGGAGATTATCCACAACTTTTGAGTGGGTTTCTAATAATAGCATGGCACCGGAACTTGTTCAAATTCAACCTTTTTGCTTGTGCTTATATTGAGCGAAGTGAAAGTTAGACAACCACACCAATGCCGCCTGGGTGCGCGCCTGCTACAAGTATGTTGCCCCAAACGTAGAGCCTGTTCCCTTGTCAGTGCTTAGATAGATGCTAACAAATTAGTGCCTCAACCAAAATTATCAGTGAACAACATGGCGATGGTACTAGTCTACCTCAGGATGGCGTGATCATCGCAGATGGATTCTGACGGGAAACACATTCTAGACAGAATGTATGGAGGTCCTGATGGTATCTCGGTGCAACCACAAGTGTATGGGGAGGCTGAGGCAGGGGAGAAGGGTGATCTCGAGAAAACAATTGTACCATGTTAATGCTGAATATAGATGGAACTAGGGCCAGAAAGGAAGATTAAGTAGAGAGCATACGAATGATTTGTTGGATTAGGACTGAAAGAGGAATATAGAGGAACATGAAAAGATATGGGAGAATTCCTGGGGTATCTCAAGCGCCCGGAACCAAATATCCTACTGGAAAGGTATCAATTACAGATGGCAGCCAAGGAATTCCTCAATTGAGACGAGGTAGAGATCTTGAATCCGAAAACCAATCAACCACCGTGCAAGGGGTTGGTGAGCATGGAGCAAAAAGGGAAAGCAAGAGAAATTCCATATAAACTGAGCGGCACCGTGAAAGGAAATGAACATCACAATGGGTAGTCGTGCGGTACTTGTAGCCCAAAGTTCATGTTGCTGTTGAAGGCTGGGTAAAAATGTGCGAAGAGTGCAAGATTTGAGTTCTACTACCATATAATGAAGCCATGAAAAGTGAAATTGTAATTCAACTATGGCAGCGAGTGGGAATGCACATATCATACATGTTCAAAATGGACCAAGGGTACCACTGCATAATGATAGCATGCGAATATCTCAGCAGGTGGGGAGGCCATGATAACAATTACAGGGTACAACAAATATGGAAGCACACTTCTATTACCTGGGAAAAATGTGTCAGTTTGAAACCCTGGAAAGTTTGGTACTGGACAGAAATCAAAAAAACAGATATCGACCGACCAACTCCCCAAACGTTACAATATCCGGAAAATAACAATAACACATTAACATGCCGGCATTAATGGACTAATTGAACGAGAACACAGACTGAATACAGATGTAATATCCATATTCAGGGCCTACTCAGACTATCAGAATGTAATGGCGCCCAATGGCAGGGAAATCGCCCAACTGCCAAAAATATGGTCAGCTCTTGCGAGTAGTCGTGCACGCCATTGTTAACTTTACCTATTTAACCCACATACATCATTGTCAAATCCACGTCCGCAACAGTATGTACACCCATATCTATATTAACGAGGATGTACACCTTTACACCAAAATAGATGTGGATTGACCACCTACTAGCATTGCTTTGGTCCGACCGACCAACATTAGTCATAGGTACAGATATTAGCCTTTCAACCTCATGATTGTCCAAGATGGGAAACATTCGATAAAGCTGGATAATGTAACATGTTATACCGTCAACTAGATCCAAGGAATCAACGATACAGTGTCACTGCTATTTGTACGAGTATGACAGATAGAACGACCTCAAGAAGACATCGATGCTGCAAGACAAAACATGAAGCAGTGATGACATTCCAACAAACGTTAATTGGACCAAGCAGCCAACAGACCATCAAATTGATGCGGTAGCTCTCATGCACAAAACGAAGATAGAGCAGTCTAACGGCATCAAACTGAATGCTAGGCGGCGAAGAGCCTACCTTGTCACAGACATTGCCCAGACCCAGGGTGTAATTCACTGGAAGAGCTAGACGGAGAAGAGCTGGCGGGTTGGATAGATGGCAGCCAACTCACATGATTATTCACTCGCAATCAAGACATACATGGTGCTCGAACAATCATTATACCTAACACTACACAAGAACAGGAATCAGATAAATCTGAGCAATTCGAGATCGAAACTGTAACAGGCCAGAAATATATAAAAGCAATATGGATGTATGGAATCAAGGGGTAAGACTGGGAGTAACAATTGTGGATGAGGGCAGATCATATCGCAGGGGGTGAGCAGCTAGTGGATAATTTCAACGCCACACATCGAGTACCAATAGACCATCCATTCAAACAATGATGGAAAAAATGGAGGGGAACTGGGGGAAGTGATGAAATCCATTGCATGAACTATAACAACAATAGTGGTACATACTGAAACCAAACAATTGCGTGGATTTGCAAGATTGTGGGGGAAGAAATATTCCTATTGGATGACTTGGAGTTACACCAGTGTAAAACTAAAAATCAATACCATTCTCTCCTGATCCTCTAGTAAGATGAAGATGAATCAATCAACGACTATCGCAGGAGTTGGCAGAATTTTCAACACCGCCAATACGAATGATGAGAAATATATTTTCAATCGCTGTGTTCAAACGGGGAAGATAGAGGGAACAGAGAAATGAAGTTGTAAAGAGATACAACAAGAGTATACTAGGGATATTGGAAACCATAGAAAAACTAGATGAAGAAAGAGAACAGCTCAACTTCAAGATACCTCTCCGGATATATAAAGAGCTTCCCCCACGTACGATCCTAATAAAAGGCAGCCACTGTACTGTTCTGTCGAATTCTCTTTCAACACCAATGACTGCGCCGAATATCGCCATCTCAACCATAACCACCAACCAACCACTGATATGACAATTTACCTCAATCAATGATATTGCAGTAGCACTCAGAAACACCATAGATTTCGGAATGACCTTAACCGCCACCAGCGCCATTACGAAGCTCAACTCCACAGGTTACAACCACTGTCGCCCTCACCACAGCAGGCATAATCCCTGTAGCCACCACCTCCGAAGCCACAACTACCACTGTTATGATGTATACCTCCTCCTCAAATATCTCTAATAAAACTAGCGATCCTTCTCCAGTATCACTTTCATTGAAGATACTTTCACAACTGAGCTGAAATATTTACTCCAATAGATCTGTCGGATCATTTCAAGAAGCTGTGGTGATTGTCTTTCGGCTGTCTCCCCCCCAAGGCCAAGCTGATTTTATGCCAGAGGTCTAAGACCTCTTTGGTAACATTACCGATGCTGCCGATGCTGCAGTCCCATAGGTATCGAACTTCACAGAGGCGAATCTAGATGCAAAGACGTTGAAAGACACAAGTTACAATGAGTTCCAAAACGACGTCAATAGCTCCAGCAGGGTATGAGAGATGATCACGCGGTACCAAGCAGTCTGGCAGAGGAAACCACATGCAACAAAGAGGCGTGGAAACCTGTGGCAACACCTTCCCGAACTCCAGGATATAATACCCGACTACATCGCAAGTGACAAGTGGCCACGATCAACAGAATCGGCAGCCAAATATCCACAGACCCCAAATTGGGAATCAAATGCCTGAATCATACCTATGTCGACGGTCTGACCAAGTTTAACTGGAATTCCAAAGCCAAGCACATGTAAACTTCCGGAGAATTCCAGCAAGCTGAACAGATGTTGGATAATAGCCACCATTAGCTGGGAGAAAAAATCGACTACGATGCAATAGTTCTGAAATTGTACTGGAGGCATCAGGAAAAAATCCGTGCGCCCAGACGCATTTGTCACGCCCAGAAGTCGGTGGTTCGCCAGGAGTGTCCGGTGCCTCGGTTGGAAGGGTAACATGTAAGTCCGTGATGATACGATCTGAGAAACTGCAAAAATATCTCCTGGTGCTAGGTATTCACACTGTCGCATATGACTCTGCAAAGTACCTTGGAACGCTTAACATTCATTGTACTTCATCTGGCCTGTGAATTGCATGGTGCTTGTGGCTCAGTGGCAACACTGCTCAGGGCATTGTAACGACGATGCTAGGCACGGCATATTACACCACAAGGTCATTTTCCACTTTGCTTGCGTCCATACCTTGGCTTGACGCGAGAAACCCTGAAGGTCTGTCCAGGTGATCGGTGTACAGGGCATTGTAATGATGATGCTATGCACAAGATATTACACCATAAGGTCATTATTCTTTGAGAACCACTTTGCTTGAGTCCATGTCTTGCCTGGATGCAAGCAACTTGAAGGTCTGTCTAGCTGCTCGGTGATCGGGACATTGCAATGACAATACTATGCACGGCATATTCACCCCAAGGTCGTTTTCCATAGAGAACCACTTTGCTTGCATCGATGTCTTGGCTGGACGCAAGCAACTTAAAGGTCTAATGTTTTGTAAATCTTTTTACAGTTCTAAAAACCGGTAATACCCTTATTACTGGTCTATTTAACTAGTCCTCCACCATATAATAAACATTGTTCCAAATCGCTAGATATATATGACTATTGACTATCCATCCTGTATTCTCCAACTTAGATGAAATGGGCTCCTCTGGAATTAAGTTGGCCGCACCCAAAATATTTCCTGCACTAATAACTGCTTTTGCACCTCGGGAAGATGGTTTCACGACTCTGACTTGCTGTGATTCACTTTCCGGCATTCCACTCTGCCATACTTTGTGACTTCAACATATGCTCGGAAAAGGTGTTTGTGCCACGCGGATGGACATCTAGCAGCTTGAATAGGCAAAGCATACGGTACCGTATATGTTCCTGCAGTGCCGTAAGGGACGGCTCCTACCCCTCCTTACGTTGCGAAGTTTGAACCATAGCCAGTCATGGCGTGCAGCCCTGGAATACCATCGTTTATCTTCAGTACATTTGAGTTCCAGAATGATGTGCTTCTCATGCTTATTGCGTGATTGTGTCTCCAATCCATGATATATTGCGGCAGCACTGCTGAAGAGATAATGTGAATCCATATTTACCAGCTTGGCGCGTAAGAAACGATGGTTGGCATTGTTTAGACCATTTCGGAGGATGTTGTCACTGATTGTTTTCAAGAAGCCTTGAAAGTCCTTGACTTTCTCTTTTCCTTTGTGCTGCTGCGGAGATATGAATCTGAATAAACGACGTCTGCTGGTAGGGGTTGCTTCTGCCGTAACTTCTGCCGTCACTGCCGTCGTCTGGGAAGCGGCTCGTGTACGGTTCAATACATCTTGATTGGCATTTCTGACAGCGAATGCAACACTCAGAAGGTAGTAGTTGATTATTGAAGTATAGCAATCACCCGTCTTGTTGGAGGCATTCAATCCGTCCTTAATCTGCTTCCGGTGGGACCTTTCTCCAATCACCATCTACCACTGTTTAAGCGAAATGAACTGTTGTATCTGCCCTCGGAAGTGCAGAATGAGATGTATCTTGGGAAAGTTGCTATCGCTACTCTCTTCAATGTATTTGGACATTTTTGCATCGATAATACTTTTCCAGGCGTTGCGAATACGCTGTCGAAAGGTTGCCATTTTTTTCTTGTTTTCCTCAGAATGCAACTCAGCATCCCGCTCAGCACTCAATTCTGTTCGTCTCTCTTTGGCCTCTGCTGCAAGTTGTTTGGCAGCCCTGAATTGTTGAAACACATCCTTCGAACCATGAAAGTGACATAGAGCGTTGTCCAAGAGGTCTAGCGTTTCGTCATCGTGAGAGTCATACTGGCAATAGAAATGTAACTCAATATGAGAGCAAGAGCACTCAACTACAGGGTCATAAACACTGCACTAAGACAGCCTTGGGTATGGCAGAGCATTGCATCCGACACCCACAAGGAATCGTGTCATGGTCTTGATTTTCCCCTCTGTTTCAACGTGAAATCTCCTCATATGCACATCATGGTTTCGTCATATCAAGGTACGCAGGCACCGAGGGCCAAATATTATTGAACTCGTCAAGCGGCTTATGCTGTTTGAGAAATTCGTGAAGCCATGTCAGGAGATGGTTCAACATCCCCATTTGCATCATGTGGAGGAGATCAGTCTTCGGACAATCACTTGTGATGCAATCGAGATACCATAAGATGTGGAACCCTGAATTGACATCGTAGCATTTGAGATCGACGATTCCCGGGGGTGTATTTGAATCTGAGAGCATACGATAGATATTATGATCACGGACATTGTGTGGCTCATGTTGGTGGGGTAGATTACCCATTTCCATCATGGCTCATGCGCACCAGTACCATATACCATTTTTGATGTTGTGAAGGTCATGGTGCTCCAGGTAATCGGCCATCTATGCCGCCAGTGTCGAATAACAATGCCTGAAGTTGCCATCATCACAGTGGGTATAGAAGGTGTGGGTCTCCGAGTGGGAATTGAGTAGGGTTTGCAACACATGCTGCAGCACGTTCTGAGTGACCATACGGTCATGCTCCCTCTGGGCATTTCTTCATTTGATTGGGATATCGTGCATGTTGACTGGAATGGGCAAAAGGGCAACCATCAACCCGCTCTGGATTGGGTGGTTCATCTGTGCCACTGCGGATAGGTTGCCGATCGTCATATATATCGGCCATGCCTTCTTGTCACCAGAGACATTTGTGAGGTGGGTTCTATCAGACATGAATATTGTTGGCACAGGCATATCACCAACAAGTAGTATTGTCTACACAATTGTGAGCATTGTAAAGAGTATACTTAGAAATAATCTTACCTGCTTGTCCCACCACCAGTCTCCAGTATGCATCTGGTTTTCAACAGGGTGCCCAAAATCAAAGAAGCAACGTTTGTGTGTGTACATAACATGGTCCCCGTATGCTGGCTGCCAGAGTAGCCATTTTGCATACTCTGAATGATCACAGTGCCAAAACACAATTGCATCTGGATGCTGCGCCTTCCATGCCATCTGCATCGTAACTTTCTTCCAGGAGGCATGGCCAGGTCTGTCTGCCATCCCGTCGATTTTCTGGTGGAGGTTGTGACTCGATTTCAGACAATCACGCACAGACTCTTTATAACTGCAGTTGGCTTTCAGAAAGTCGTTGATGACATTGGCGGGAAGACCTCTCGATATGACCAGCTCTGCGAACTTGTACTCCTCCTCTCTGTTGGACGGATGGAAGGCTTCGGGTAATCACTGCTCAAAATTGTGCTCAGCATTGTAATCATCGTCGGTCGGAATGTAAGCGACAGGGGCTCCATCATCGGGATTGGAGAAGCTATTCATATTTAAATTGAATTCGGACCCGCATGGTTCTAGAGAAGGAGACATGTGCCAGTGAGGAAACGCGTCAGGATCATCAGTGTGGTCATGGTGGGCATGAAAACCTCTGTGAGAATCGTCAACGCATCACTGAGAGTTAGTCGAACGCGTTCAGGGGGCTTGAGGTCTGTCTTCGACTGAAGAAGTTGGGCGTTATCGAGGATGGTCGCTGTCGATGTGTTTGTTGAGCCACAGGTCAGACTTGTGATGTTTCAAGCAAACAGGGCAGAAACGATTCGGAGTTCATATGGGAGGCAGACTGCACATGGTGTAGGCAATGCTGAGTGCTGTATATGCAGTTGGCAGAATGTAATAAGTGCTATCAAACAGGGGTAATGTAATTGAACCGCATCGCATACAAAACTCACTGAGTCGTATATAAAGTGTCACGATGTAGCCATGCCCATATCCTAATTTGATGATAATTGCTAGGGAAATATGAGAATCAATGGACTTGCTTGTTTGCTTTCTTTTATGAAGTTTGGCTGGGCGGATGATACGAGACGCAAAGAAAAACATGTCATTTCGGTTGTTTCGTGTGCCATGACACGACCTCAGAGTTCATGATACCACCGCTCGGTTTCTATTGGTGGTGACTGGGAACGCCAATGCACTGCCGAAGATGCAAGTGACACTTCTCTCACTTCATATGGCAGGTTCGGACTGTTTGTGACACCACACTTTATCATTATGTTGGAACTTGATGTCACTGCCATATCCTAGGAACCCAAACTGACAGACTTCGACGCTTTGACCCAACATTCGTATGACCAGTGTGTCTCATGCTCAAGAAGTGGTTCAAACAACTCTCAGAGTCGTTTAAAACATGAGTGCATCTTTCAGGCTGGAAGGGAATTGCTGATGATGGCTTCCACCCAGGAAAGCTCCTTTTCAAGTATGACGTTTGATGTCACCAATGGTTTTTGATATCACCAACGGTTTCAACTGTTCTGCAATCCACTACACACGATTCCAAGCACCTTGATGGCCCATTCTACACTGTATATATACTGCTGTATACTCCCTCCATTTCAATTCTCCTCCATCATTTATATCTACTTCAACATTACCTATTTACTGTGACCACACTCATCTTCGTTTTAAGACATATTAACCCTAACACTGATCTACCCCTGATACAACTTATTTACGGGTCAGAACGTTGCAATGCCACCCAAAATGATTACATCCACCCCCTCCAGAATCAATGCAATTAAGGTTACTCTGCACCTCCATGGTTTCGCAAAGCATTTCATGGCCGAGCACATTCGGTGCGTTATTCAGATGTATGCCATTCACTGTGTGAAGGATAATGGCGCGATTGACTTGATTTGTGATATCCTATTTTTGGACCCAGTTACTACAAGGAACTTTGCACTCTTTCAGGAGATATGGAAGCATCTGGCATTGTCTCAACCACGAGACATGGAATGGTGTAGTGGGTTCCGGGCGTTTCTCTGAGACTTCTTCAATAAAACTTGTGTGCAGATGAACTGATATCACAAATGAAACCCATCTATACCTACCCACCGCGACTCCAACAACTCTGACAACTCCAATCACTGCAACTACTGCGACGACCGCCACCACTCCAAACATCGCAAAGACGATGCCATGAAAGACACCTGGTTGCAAGGGGCACCGAAGCTGCAGCCACCCTCCCACTAACGTTCAACGCCATCGACTATCATTGCCTCTGCCCTGTAGAAGAAGCCGAAACTCAATGCCATATCCGACAATACCTTCCCTTCCAGCCCAACACTTATATACCCCATCAGGGTTTGCATTGTCGACCCTGAAGGCTAAGGCCAAGAACGCTATGACCGTTTGGATGACAACTTTGTTTAACACAGCTCGAATAGATGGCATCTCTCACGAGTCAATGAGTTCACTGCAATGGCCGTACACCGTGCTGTGAGTGGCCTATTTCCTTCCAGAGATGTCAGTTGTATCCTTGCGTGTCTAGTCATGGCCGGCGAAACCTCGCTGCAATCATGGAATGCGACTCAACTCAATAGAAATGACTCTGTTGCCACCTTCTTTGCCTTTACAGCTTGCAACACTCTCATTGTTGTGGTTGTTCTCAAGGCAATTGCAGTTCCGCCTCCAAGGATTGCAACAGCTACTGCACCACCACCACCACCACCACAATCGTCTCCCCTGGGAACACCTGGTGCCTCCAAACAGTCAGGGAGCCTGACACCTGCCCCAAGGTTCGTTGCAATAAACGACTTGCCAATAAATAACTCGGAAATAACAAAACCGGAGGTGACTGCTACTCACCACATTGTGTGTGCCTATTTCTAAGATATGACATGGTATGTGCTGGAGGAGTCAATGAGTGCCAGAGTTGCATGAATGGCGGAGACAGCACAAATTGTTGAGGCCACGTCGCCAGCGACGGTGGAGTTACAGCAACATCGAGAGACGAGGTCACAAATGGCACAGGTTTTGGTGGAGCAAGAGACAATGTGTGACGTTTTGTCGGTGTCAGTGGGTGTTGATGAGTCGTCGGAGTCGATGGCAATTTGCACGTTCCAAGATGTCAATGCCGGTGTGAGCTTCCCACAGCTCAAGGCGTCGCTTTTGATACCATCATGGATGGGTCAGCAATTTGACTGATGATTTTCGGAATGACCATCAGTGCTGCAAATGACTAGCATACTGACGCACATAGGTTCAAGTTCACGTTTGGTTGTTATGTTCGCATTTGGGTGTTGGATGTGATTGGGTTTTTGCATTTTCTCCTTCGGTCAGTTGGAGTTGTCTTTGCATTTTACAGAGTTGATTTTAGTCTTGTTTGGGTTTTCATGGCATTAGTGGTATTTGATTGATGAATCGTGTGCGACACTTTCGTGACAAGCTAATGAGAAATCGTGTGAATCTTCCCCTTTATGAGAAACATTTTCAGCTGCAATGCTCAGATACGTGTCAGTCCTTTTCCACACTGCATTACATTTCGTTTGCATTCCAACTGCACTCCTTTTATGCCTTTCTGACATTCCTGCCTTTCTGACATTCCTGTCTTTCTGACCTTCCTGCCTTCTGAAAATGACCTGAACAACAAAGCCACTTCACAAGGCTGCATCCTCAATTCCAAATTCAGTACCGGTCACTCCTGGCACCCCAATGCCACATACAGGAAACAGTCAAAAGAGGAAACTCACTTTGCAGGCTGACAAGCAGAAGCCAAAGCAGACCAAGGATACAGCCTCATGTATCAAAGGTTTGATTACTCAGGTCTCCGCAGCATCTACACCCATTGTATCCCCACCAAATCCACCACAGAAACCGTCTCCGCCCCCGCCGAATCATGCCTCCATTATGAGGTCGCCAGCGCCCAGTGTCATTTCCAACGTCGCTATTCATTCTGCAACGAATCTTAGTCAACTCCGGAGTCCACACCCATCATCATCAGCCTCACAAGACATCCCATCATGTCTGCCGAGGACTCCGTGGAGTCTGTCAGTCTGCAGTAAACAACTATATGGCAGTCGAAGTGTCCTTGCACCAGATGACCTTCCAGTTATTGCTTTACTGGAAACAATGCGTCGCCTGATGGAGCAGCAACAGCTGAGTGTGACTACATTTCCAACTGAAGCTGAGTCTATACTGGTATATTATACAATTCCGAGAGTGGTAGATACCGACTAACATTGTTTCCCAAACAAAGTCAGTAGACCATTCCTGGCTGAAGGCATGCAGCCAGAAAGGAGACAAGATTAGCTTCCAGGAACGTCAGAAGGAGTGTCTCTAGATAGTTAGATATCTCTCAGAATTGCATTCTCACTGACTAACGAATGTCAGATCAAAAACAGTTACAATGCAATCAGATCCCACATGAACAAGATGGCCTGTGAGTGTGTTGGGAGACTATACAACTTGCACCATTTCGAAGATGATGAGCGCTGCATACACATTGACATAATTGTTTCAAATTTTACATTCATTGTACACCATTGTGATTGTACGAACGAACCTTATGTGAGTTGTGTATACGACTTGTAGCGTCGCTAACACCACCAAGAGCGAGCTAGCTACTATCCTGCTGAGGAGATTCCACGATATCTATAAATACCTTTCTGGCAACAAATTCCCAAACGCGGCAGGCTTGCGGAGGGCTGCCATGACTGGATTCAGGATCAGACACCCCAAGAACTGATTGCATTAACATGTACAGCATTGCAACACGCACTGACAGAGTGGCAAAAAAAACATGGAGGTTTAGCTCCAACAAAGGTTGCAATCAATGACGTCAAACTTGAAATCACGCGCAACAGTCCCGAGTGGGAGTACTACATCAATCGAGATAATGACGGAGGTAAGTATGGCCTTCACAATGCATGCAATCGATGTAACATTTATTTTACCGAGACTTACACTGATCCCTTGAATATTTGGAACGATCTCCCATCGCCATTGAGACAGAATGTTATCAAGTCCAGACGGGTGGCTCTCAACAACCTCATTCCATATGATAAAGGATCGAATAACATACCACCCGTGGCCAAACCACATCGAGTGGAATTAAAGCAGACCGCGATGGAAGTCTTGATGATGAATCCGGACTTTGAGACTCCAATTATTGTTGCGATCTGCATCTCTGTTGCTAAAGACTTGCCTTTCGATACTAAGGATGGGGTTGATGATCGTGACAATGATAGCGACAACAAGCATGATGACATTAATAGGACCGGCCGTCATGCTCCGCGACATCACGGACATTAGCTGTATGATAATAAGGTCGAGAATAAGTAGTATAAGGATAGGAATGAGTATGAGGATGAGGATAAGGATGAGGCTGTAGAGTCGGAGTCGGTGGATGACTGTGAAGGAGAGAGTTGTTTAGAGGATGTGCTTCAAGCTGGCTGCAACGTGTAGCATGGCATTTGGAACGAGAAGAGAGTAGTTTAGAGAATGTGCTTCATGCTGGCTTCTAGGTTTAGTATGGCATTTTGCATGCGGAGAGAGTAGTTTAGAGGATGAACTTCATGCTGGCTGCGACATGTAGAACGGGAAACCGTATATATTAGAGCTTAATATCAAACATCGTCAACATTAATGTCACGGCACTGTATCTGTTGCCCGTGATGTGAGTACAATTCAGGGCATTGTGTAAACATCGCATGCTGTGAACATTGCGTTATGTCAAGATTTACATTGCTACGTACGTCACATGAGTTGTGTTGTGGATCAAAAGGTGAGCAAACTACATGGCTACGATGGTAAGAATTATTTGCACTGTTTAGCTACGACGGTAAGGAATGCTGCGTCAGGAGGTTCAAGCGCAACTCCAGGCGTTGTACAATCATACGTGGAGTGACCCTCTATGGGAAGGCTGAACAGGTTTCGATTGAAGCGTCCGATTCACCCCAGATCGACGTACAGCCTGGGTGCGACATGGTGTTTTTCCCAATGGTTTAGTAATGTCATTTATTTATGCTTCTGGCATGGATAACCGCAATCATGCCAATCGACCTTGTACTATGTCACCATCAGTACCCCCCTGCAATGGGATATCCATACCACCTTTATCCTCCTATAACAGAAAGTTCCATTCACCACCAACTTCGCCAATCAGAAAAATAGAAATGGAAAATCAATATGATAGGAGTGACATTGAACAGCTCCTGATGGGTGTGTCTAGGGATGGGCCTAGGGATGAAGCCAGTTCCCCTACCGAGAAAGAAGCCAGTACGACCACAGGTAAATGTATCAATTCCAAATAAAAGGTAACCCAAAAGCAACACCTACAATCGACTGTCAGCAGAAAAAGTACCACTTCCGATGTACATATTGAGAATGAAGAATATGTTAGCTGCTTCCTATAAGGGCTCAGCCTCGACCCAGATTACAAAACATGGTTGGACGATAAAACAAAGATACTGGCACACCAGTGACACTACAAGCGAAAAATGGGAAACAATGCCATATTGAACTTCCTATAGGCAGTAGAAAAAGACTGAGTTATTTATACAAGCTCAGGCACAGGTCATGACAGCCCTATACTCGATGTGTAAGGTGATGAATAGATTCAATAGTTGGCTTGCCACCAGCTCTTACTTCCCAAGTGGTCATGGGAAAACTAACTCAGACCTGGAAGGGTGCCGGAACAAATCAGGGCGCAAGGAGTGAGAGCCTGCATGAGTTTCTTTAGGTTTTATGCTTTTTCTGTGGGTTTATAGGTTTTCTTTAGGTTTGCGTTTTTCTTATGTTCGCTCGGGTTTGGTTATTAATCTATATGGGATGATAGAGGATAGGTGTGCTTCGCACAAAGGGCCTGGGTGGAGTAGTGGTGGAAAAATCTGTTTTTCACTGACACCGCCATCCAGTTTGGCAGGGGGGGGCATACAGATATAGAGAGATAACAGAGATTGACTGAAAGACAGGGAGTAGATATTGTGGGAGACCTGGAGTAGATAGACATTATTGTATAAGACAAAGAAATACACACACTATCTTTCTCAACTCTTGTTTTCACACCTTATTTATGCGATTTCGTATATAAACACAATTTGTGTGATACTTCACGGCTGGGTACACGGTTTTATTCTCTCCCCCTCATCCAATGCCCATAATGCCACAACTGTGGTTTCACACAAATTCCCTCTGGATGCCGCGAGAGGTGCGCCGGAGTATTGACAATTGTCCTTTTGACTTTCAACTCAGCCGTTTCGCCACAACTTCCAGATATGGTTGGAATCGGGAATTCGATATGAATATCATATTTTCTGTAAGGTAAGATAATCTCTGCTGTGCAACAGCACTTCACTAGTTGACTATATATTAACAGTCCTTACCATCCCTCTGCTGCCCAGTGCACATGTGTGCCAAATACACTGGTGATTCAAGTACACTCATGAAGATATATGCACCTGCGATTCGAGAATATAAAGAAGGCCAAGTGGATCCGCTAAGGTAGTGCACGTGATAGACCAAGTGTAACTGCTAGCGAAGTGCACATCCAAGGCCAGGTCCAACTGCGAGCCAAGTGCATTCAGGAGGACATGCTTGTCTAAAAACCTTGTTCACCTTGAACCACGATCCCATCATCCCCTTCTGCATCAGCAGACCTCCTGGGCTACACTATGTACAAAACATAAGTAGCACAAGATTTGGTACGTATAACATCATACATATGCTTTTGTCACATAACCGAAGGGTGGCAAAATGGGTCCCTCACGGTTGATTTGGAGCACACGGAAATAGTACCTCCAGTGGCAATAGTATAATCTGCGCTGAGGCTATCTATACAGGGCCCTGACCCAAAATAAACAAAGAGACAAAGAGAAGTAGAAAGCAACAAGGAAATGTAAATTGGTCCCTGATTCCCCCAGGTGGACCACCAAATCGTTCATTGTGCTGACCTCGACTATAGCCATGCCTTTGTTTGAGAATCCTGATGAAATTTGTCTACTTGTACCTGAGTATTGTCGAGATCCTGTGCTGGCTCCTAAGTTGTGAGAAGGTGGTTATTACAAGCCCACTGAACAACATAGTGGAGCTACCGATAGCGTCAATTGAAATTGGGAATTATATCGACCTCCAATTCATTCAATCATCAACAGTAGTCGGCTATGGTCCTGATGGCGGCTGGCCAATGACAGGTGGCCACTAGTAATCATGCCGGGAGATGTGAAACACTTTGTCAAATCGCATTGTTTTTTGCAATTCTGATTGTAGGCACTCTTATTGATGACATTACACACTGTTTATGTCCCAACATTCTTGCAATCCAATGTCTTGGACGCTCTCATTGTCTTGATATTTTTGTTGGAAAGCCATAGTTTATACCTGAATTCGAACTTCATTTCTTTGCGATTGTCTTGCATAGTGTGATGAGCTTGAACATCAAGCACATCTTATATGATATTTCGACAGTTCTCCTGGGGGGTAATTGCAAACCAGTATTTATAATTCTCTGACTTCAAGGGAGTAACGTATTCAGTGCTTGAAGATCATGGTTTGATGGTATTGTTATCAACCCTAAAGGTGATCATGCTCAGGATTATGGTAGGTGAACTCTGACAATGATAAGAGATGCACCCATTTATCATGCTTGTAGTTGCAAAAGGCCCGGAAATACTGCTGTATCATCTGATTCTACCACTCGGGCTGATCTGTTACCACCGAATGAAAGCTGGTCGACCGCCAGGGATCCTTACCCATGTGGCTGCAGAAACTCATACAGAATCGACTCCAAAACTGGGTGCCCCAATAGTTGATAATGTTGTCACGGACTCGTTTTTGGTAATCACATGCTGGAAGAACAGCCTTGCCAGACGTGGTTAATCTATATCCATTCTGCAGGTCAGGTAGGTCACCATAATTGACAACCAATCAATGATGGCTAGGAATCTCCGTTTATTTTAATGCTGCCGATTGTTAAACATCTGTGACACAGTACATGGTTTTCCTACTGATAGTCTTCTGTTGTGGCAGTGATGAATTGACTCCATGGTTGGCAGATGGTGGGTCCTTGGTTCAATTACTTACTTCACAGCCAGCAATTTACTTCTTATGTTCGAGTCCATCACAGGCCAATAACAACAGCCAGGGATTATCATTGGAATTATGGTAGCAGGTGCTGTGGGCAGGTCTGAAAGTGATACCATTCTCTCTACTCTAGCGGTCTCTCTATATACTGAATGACAAGACCTTATTGGCCCTTCTACCATCGGGCACACTTGGGCACGGGGTTCGATCAGATTTCCAACACTCCCACTGCGTGAAAACCCCGCCCATACAAAGATCAAAGATAAAGAAAGAAATCGTAGGAGAATGACAAATAGAAGGACTAAGTACAAAGAATAACTTAGTACAAAAGAAGTCAAATAGCCGTTACTTACAGCCGGGTAAGTCCTCATTTCCAAACAAAGTTGATCCCTAACCCAGATACAATGTCAAGTGGCGATCACTGCAACCCTAACACAGATACAACGTCACTTGATGTCAACCGCCCGCTGCCACCAACCACAACGAAATCGACCCCAAAACAACCAAAGGAGAAAAATAGACGAAATGCAATCAAGACTAATAGATTCCCATACTGGCACAATGCTGCAAAAACTTCTCTTTTGGCAGGGCCTTTGTAAGACGGTCTGCCACCATATACCCAGTGGGTGTATACTCCAAAGAAACCTCTCCTCCCTCAACCTTCTCCCTAACAAAATGTTGCTAAATGTCAACATGCGTGGTACGAGTGTGATACTCTGGGTTGTGGGCAAGGGCAATGTAGCCTTGGTTATCTGCCAAAATCGTGATGGAGGGAAGTTTCTAGAGCTGGCGATCAAAGATCTAACTGAGGAGAAAGCGAAGCCAGATAGCTTCCTTTGAAGCCTTAGTGATCGCCATATACTCAGCTTCAGTAGATGAAAGTGCCACTGTGGCCTGCTTCTTGCTGGACCAAGAGACTGGGGATTGACCAGCCAGGAAGATGTAGGCCCCAGTGCTGTTGCGAGAATCTAGATATCCTGCCCAATCACTATCACTGTAACCAGTGAGTTCCAAATCCCACAAGATATTGGGATAGTATGGCTTTCCTACAGTGGCGGGTGTACGAACAGGTTCGAATGCAGTACATCTTGTGAGATGCAGGGCCAGGTGTGCAGACTCTCGAATGTATCTCATAATGTGGTGCAGGGCAGCAAGGTGATCGAGAGTGGGAGAACTACAGATCTGAGAAACTGCTCCCACTGCATATGCAAGATCTGGACTGGTAGCCAGAATAATGTACATGATCGAACCAAAAATGCTTCGGTAGACAGCTGCATCATGTTGGGAGTAAAGAGCTCCAGAATCCGTTCCGGGCTTTGTACCAGAATTGAGTGGAATGGTTACTGCATGGCAGAAGGAGAACTGAAAACATCGAAGAATCTTCTCAGCATACCGCTCCTGTGAAAGGTTCAGGCCATTGTCATCTCAGATGACTGCAATACCCAAACAGTACGAAAGGGGGCCAAGGTCAGACATTTCAAATCTTGTCTGAAGTTGCTTCTTCATCACATCAACTGTTACTGGTTCGCCCAAAACAATTAGGTCATCTATATAGACCATGATAAAGAGGGAGCAGGCAAGATTGAAGTAGACACAGTGGTCACAATCTGCTCGCTGGAGGCCCAGTTTCTTGCAAAAGAACTCATGGAGAGTCTTGTTGAGAAGTCGAGAGGATTGTTTGAGGCCATATAATGTCTTGTGTAGTTGGAGAATCTCCCCTTTAGATTCACTGGAAACACCCTGAGGAACCTCCATGTATATGGACTTCTTGTCATCACCCAGATCCTGTCCAAGAAATGTTGTCTTGATGTCCATCTGGTGAATCTCAAAGTTCTTCGAAACTGCAAACACCAGGAGCGGTCTAAGGGTCTGGAACTTAAATACTGCAGAGAATGTCTCTAGGTAATCGATGCCATATGTCTGGGTGTATCCTTTTGCATCCAGACGCGCCTTGTACTGCAAGACCTCTTCCTTGGGTCCATACCTGATCTTGAACACCCATCTGCACCCAATAACATTTTGATGGGCTTTCTGGTTTCGAGGCAATCAAGTCCAGACCTTATTCTTTTCAATCAATGCTAATTCTTCTTTGCAAGCCTGCTCCCACTCACTCGATTGAGGGGAATCCAAGGCTTCTTCCCAAGTATGGGGCTCATCGATGACAATAGTC